>QVNW01001379.1:0-42567 GCA_014825475.1 Pseudomyrmex flavicornis | reverse complement strand
ATAAACTTGTCGTTGCGGAAGAATTTTTACTTTTGACGTATTTTTTGTAACTGAAAGAGGAAAGTTACGACAGTGACACAAAACAGTGTACAAAAAAAAAAAAACAAGCTATCAAGCTGAACCAGCCCGTACTACACCGAATCTTTTTTCATTGTCAAACTAGATCTCTAAACAACTCCGAAGGCTATATTCAACCACCAGTAACCAAGCCTCGAGATTACTACGTAACAGTTTGTAATTTCATGTTAGTCTTTCTTTTTTTACAAAAAAAAAAGAAAAAAAAAAAGAAAAAAAGAATTACCTCAAGGTTAAATAAAATACATTTTTTACTGAAAATTGTATTTCATTTAACTTGTTCGTGCGAGAAACAACGATATATTCTTTTTAAAACACAAAAAAATGGAGAAATAAATAAACGTCTGAGAGTGCAACGATAAAAATCAACGATCATAACGTACATAAACGCAATGTTTCTCTTGTTTTAATGGCAAAGTTACTTACTCTTTTGAATTGGCTTCTAAACTACGCCTACGCAATTCTTCAATACTGTGGCCAGTCTGTTGCTCCCAAGCGGTTTTTTCTGCTTCAAACGCTCGTCTCTTCTCCTCCAGCTCACGCACCTGCTGCTCTAAAGATCGTCGCATCTGTTCGTGCCTCCTCTGTAACTGTTTTCAAATTTCCCACACATGTATATTTACAATAAAAAAGTCAATGCAAATCGTCTTTTAACTCTTTACACTCTATTAATGTCCCTACGGCCACATGCGTAATTTACATTACAATCCTCTGAGTGTAAAGAGTTAACTATCACAATTAAAAATCAGTTTTTTTTCTTTGATTAATTTGAATCGGTTATATCTAATCGTTTATATTATTTCCATAAATAACAAAGCAACTTGTTTTTTAAATTTTCAAAATTAATAAAACGATCGTAAAATAAACAAAAAGCTGGTACCAGCAACTTACTTACATCCGCTTCAGAATCTTTCAACTTCTGCCTCTTTTCGCGAACTTTCATTTCGAAGACTTGTTCCATTTCTGTTTCCATTTTTTTCATTTTGTTATCATGTTCGCGCTTTTCTTCTTCCAACTGCGCCAATGGATTCCTAGAAACATGTGAGATAATAAAATTGTATCACTCGGAATAGAAACGTAGCGACGCTTATGTGTTGACATTTAGGCGCCTTCAATACTTATCTAATCAGTAATCGGTGTACTATGCTATGATGTTATAAAATCTATATATTTAAGATTACTATACATATATGTATTTACAAAGAATATATAAAAAATATAACTAAATGCAGGGTTCTCGTCTCTTAAGGTTATTACAAATACTAATACTGTTATTACAAATACTAATGCGAGACTAAACGTAACTACAAAGGCGACAAGCAGATCTAAACTGGGGAATATTACATTCAAAATATGAAAAATCGAAATTTCTACATACAAATTCTCTATCTAATCAGCTTACAATAATTTGTTTGGATATTTATTTGGGAGATCTCACTCGCAAAATTCTTTTTTTTTATCAATTGTAATATATAAAAAAAAGATAAATAAAAACATTGTATCTAATTTGATGTTACAGTCAGAAACAGTTTTATCAGGCCGTTATTAGATTTTTTTGATTTATGCACTCTTGAGTGTGGACTGTTTGGTGCGCAGTGAGTCCTCCCGAATCAAAAAATTCCGCAAAAATTTCGAAACTTGACAAGGCTTGTGCACACAAAACCATAATACATCCTTCTGAGCCTTATTAAAGGACTTACCACACTGTCATGAAACTGTTCATCACTCCTGGTGGGCACAAACTGACCAATAAGAAATTCACCATTAAAATTTGCACGGGCGACACGCTGTCGAGGGGTTAAGTTGACTGCCCTTTTTCTTCCCCCTCGGCAACGCTCTCGTGTCTAATCTACAGATACAGATCTCGCTCGCGAATATCGACATATGCTGCGATACTTCTCAAACGCGAGAATCACTGGTAGGGTCTTCTCGATAGTTTGCATGCACAACCTTTCTCTGAATTCTCTTTTCTTTTTCTTTTAAATGGAAGAATTGTCAAAAAAAGACAAAAACACACATTGCGTGGTCATAAGCGTTTCGAAACAATATACGCAATTGATTTGCAAGAATCAAACAATTTTATCAATACTAAAGCACGAAATAAACAATCATCTCATCACGCATACACAGTCGAGTGCTCGCCGAGACACACTGCGTGCTCAAATTAAACTCAACGAAACAAAATAACCTTGCTCGTATTTCAAATAGACAAAGCGGGCGACAGTAATATCGCCTGAAGTCGATTTAAGAAGATAAGCAGCCATCACTTTTAACACGCATCCGGCAATACTGATATCGCACTGAGAATAAGTAATAAATTGGATGACATTATGCCCATCGGAAGTTACACGATTGTTATATTGCAAGTAAAACGACCACATTGTGATATTCACTTAATCATATTTTTGCATGAAATTCTCTGAAGATATTTTGTTTCAATATTTTTCAGACAACATTAGAACATTATCGGAAATAATATTGGTTTTTATCACGTGATAATAATGATAAATAATCAAACTGATTGAAGACAGAGTATCTCGCTCGTTAAAATCAAAATGTCCGATTTGTCTATTTTGACAAAATAAAATACAGCTATATTTTTCGGAAAAGTATTTTCTAACATAAGTATTTCTTCCACATAATCAAACAGAAATTGTGTCAAGTGACACGACCGTACTTACTTATTTGAGGCTTTCGTCGGCTTGCCGTCCACGCCCAGACCGGCTAAGGTGCGACATCGGAAATTCTCATAATGCACGTTATTCGTTACATCTTTCAGGTCTTGCACGTGAGTCCTCACTACCATGTTTCGGAGCGCTATGAAGTCGCAGTGCTCCAGTTTCTCGACTGTACACGGAAATATATACGAATTACAAGAAGAATATACAGTCTCACTTATATTTTTATAGAAAATTACGGGAACAGTAATTTCTCCACACACTTTCAATTAAAAATTTACCTTCCGCTACTCCCCATGGATACTTTCTGCCGCGAACTTTCTTGCCTTCGTGCTCGACTATAGTGTTTGCTCCTACGACTGCGAATGGCACTCTGTCCCTTAGTAACTTGTGGAGTTTATTGTCCTCCTCATCCTCGACTTCCGGAAACTCGTAAATTTTTATTTTATGTTGCGCGATCTCGTTCAAGATCTGGAAAACAGGTCAAAAGAAAGAAAAGAAACAACGCATAAGATCAAAATAATAATTTAAAAGCTGCAATGTATATGTATATATATATATATATATACACACACACATGCAAAAAAAACTCTAGTTTCTTATTCTTAATCATTGTACATATTTTATTTTTCAAGATTGAAGAAAATCTTGAAAATTTATAACAATGTTCAAACGTCTTTTATAACTTTCTTATTTACATCGATATTTGATATTTCAAATTGGTACCTGCTTTTTGAAGTACGCGCACTCGTCCGGCGTCATAGTGTCTGCCTTAGCGATGACGGGTACTATATTGACTTTGTCATGAAGACGCTGCATAAACTCCACATCGAGCGGCTTCAATCCGTGGCCGGAGGGTGCAATAAAGTAGAGACAGCAATGCACTCGACTGTCCGCAATTTGCCGTCTTGTTACGCGAGATTCCGCATTGAGGAATTCCTCATATTTCGACTCGATATAGTCGATCACCGGCACCCAACTGCATGATAAAAATTGTTAAAAAAAAAAAACTGCATTAAAGAGTTGCAAAAGTTGATAAACGCAAAACAGATTTAACAGCACATGGAAGCGTATTCAATTAATTTATTATAACTACCAGTTGCTGTTGTCGACGGCATCGCCGAAACCGGGGGTATCGACGACCGTAAGAGTGAGATTGACACCGTTTTCTTTCAGCAACACTTTGCTAGTTTCCACGGCAACCGTCTTCTTTATCCTATGGCTAGGTCCGGGATATTCAGCGCTATATATGTCCGCCAAAAACATGGAATTGATTAAGGTGGACTTACCAAGTCCTGACTCTCCTACAAAAACAAATGTATACAAGACACTTAGTTTTTCAATCATACGCTTGAACACAGTATTTTGAATTAAAAAAGATTATTATCAGAAATAAAAAGTAGGTGTTCGATTAGAAATAGATATCTCTTTCTGCAATATTCAATACATATGTCAATAGCAAAAATACATTAAAAAATATAAAAATGACTTTTCATGTAATACACGTGCTTCCTTGCATTGCGCGCACACGAGATAGAGATTATTTTTTTTAGCGCAAATACAAAACTACTTTCTCTTAAATTAATTCGAAACGCGACGAGAGATCCTCGAAATAAAATAACATCGTAACCGTTAACATTTCACGAAAAACACGACCATTAATTTCAGTTAAAGATATTTACAGTCGACGTCTCTTGGATATATTTCGCGTCTGGTGAGATCCACGGTCAAATAAATTCGAAGACACGCGGAGTGGTTACACACAACGAAAAATAAAGCGAAATGTGAACGAGACAAAAGTACCGACCCTCTTAATATATAGGAACCTTGAACCAGGCAAAATACCGCGCCTACATCTCGAGCCAAGGGTAAGCATTTGAATTGCTCTATTTACGGAGAAACGGCTCCGCGTTTATACATGGTCTAATAATAGCAACCCCCGCGCGCGTTCACGCAGTTAACTGTGCGCTCTCAAATTTCTCCAGACGCGATGACACTCTTTTACTCACGCATGCGTGCGTGACTGATCATTCAGCACTCTTTTAATTCCTTCTCCGTCTCGACAACAACTAGCGGTTTTTTTTTTTTTTTTTTTTTTTGAATTTATTAGAGATTTATTTATTTTCGAATAAATTCGATATTTTAAACTGTAAATATTTGATATTAAACAAATGGGACGAAATAATAGCAATTAAGCTGCTCCCTCTATTAGTTAAAAAACTGAGATAAGAAACTTGGAGATAAGATGTAATCAATTTAAAGCGCACAGGCGGCGATTAACGATTTACGACGCTTTTCACATTAGTCAAAGAGGATTGCCGCTTCGTAAGAGCACGAGTTCTGGGAAATGTCCTCGGTGCATGAGAACCGCTGAATATCTCGACGACAGCCTTGATCCAGCTGCGAGGAAATATCGAGCGAGAGAAAACTCGCACGTGGCCGCCATATGGGAGGTTTCGTTAGGACGATACTCCCAACGAAGTAGGAATGCCACCGCCGAAGAAACGGATCTCTTTGTCTCGCCCTCGGATCGTACTCCTCGCGCTTTCGCACAAGACAGACGACTGTTGTTTCCACCGCCGTCGCATAACGAACATTTTAATGCTTGGCTCTCGTAAAACGGGATCGCGTTTCTCGGCGGCGAACGCACTCGACTCGTCAGTGACGCATTGCGGAGTTGCGAGAAATTATATGTTATCGATTATTCCCTCTCGCAATGTTGTTCGTACGAAACAAAGCGCGCACGAGATAAGAAATGTGACAAAAGATCGAAACGTCTCGCGAAGAATTTAATGAGTCGTCAATTATCGATCATCGCGGTGGCTTCTTCAACTGTGCTTTTGACATAATTAAATTTAGTAAAAATATATTTGCTCGCATATTTTTCTGCGCATTATATATTACCGACCTACAACCATGAGCGTAAACTCGAAGCCCTTCTTCACGGCTTTTCTGTACACTTGGTTGGGGAGATTCGCGAAACCGACGTAGCCGTCAAGCTCCTTGGGTTTCGTGGGTGGCGTAGGTCGCGCATGGTGGAGCAGACTGGCCTCCTTGTTGCTGTCCTCCTTGGTAGAAGAAACGGCGGTTCGCGCGGTCTCGCGCCTGTTGCTGTCCTCCGAGGCGTCATTCGGGATCGGCGTCGCCACTGCGGGCGGTAACCGCGGTTTCGCGTTGGGTATCGTCGAGACGACGCCGCTCGAATATACCGGCGCCGCGTTCGGCGATGTGATGTTACTGGCTTGTGTGGTGTTCACCGTTGCCGACGACGAGTTGTTCACTTGAGAACCGGGTGGCTGCGTTGGCGGCTGCGGCGGCGGCACCGATGGCACCGAGGGTGAGGAAGAGATTATTCCCGCGCCGTCGCCCTTGAAGAACAATTCGCGCTTCGTCTGGATCTGCGCAGCAAGAAAAAGAACATACATATTCAACCACGTCTTGTACTCATCGGACGTGCAAACTCTGACGCGAAATTGGAATTTTAAATCCGAAACGCGTCAACAAATCTTTTGTGTAAAATCTTACAAAGATGCGCACGACTGTTTTAAAAGCGTAATAAAAATTAAGATAAAACGTACAAGCAATAAGATCGTTTTTAGCTCTATATTTTATCAATGACAGCTTTATATTTTCTATATTTAGCTCTACATTTTATCAATGACAGCTTTATATTTTCAATCAATAACTTGAAATCTCACTCAACATTTCTCTGTCAAATGCGTCATTTAACTCTCTTCGATACTTCTCGAATAAAAATTTAATTTACTTGAATCTCAAATAATTTCAGTTACTTGATTTATCCTCAAAAATGTTTTATTTGACCTCACGACTGAACACGAACGAAGAAACGTGTAACATTTATGTGTGGCTTGCTAGTTCGCGCCGCTTTGCGCAGGAAGCATTAAGTCGATTCCGGCGTAAGTGCACCGGATTTTATGCATTACTTCGACTGTTCGTACTACCGCGCAGTACATGTAAAAACTAGCGCGTAAAAGCAAGAGCGACAAGATCGTGCCTTGCGTCGTGCCGCGTTGAAAAGCGATCGATATTGCATGCCTGCCAGCCAGCAGTAGTTTGCGGTTTCTGCCACCGCAATGTCTTGTGAATATTTCCGGCCGGAAATAGCAGAAGAAATAAAAACATCCACGATCTCACTCACGTAGAGTAACCATCATTATCCAAATAGAAAAAAAAAAAAAAAAATTAATTATTCCATCTTGACGAGAATATACGTTGTAACAAGGAGTTAAATTTAACTCCTCGAGTACTCTCGATGAGAGTCATATATTTCTCGCGCGTATAGAAATTCTGGTTAAAAAAATTACTAAAATTGCAAAATTCATTAATTGTGTATGCAAAACTTAATAATTAATTTCAAGCATATAAATAACAATTGTATGGAAAATTTTCTTCAAATTAAATCGCACACCTATGTGTGTATACAGAGATGTAAAATGTTCTGCTTTTTAGATTAATTAAATTTTCTCACATTTTGTTAGATTAGGGTGAGTAAATTGACATGTTCAATCATCGATTTATGTCGTTTGCAAGTTGGATGACCGGACAGCGACTCCGAGAGCCACTTCTCCGCATATAACGTCCACTCGTGATTATTGTTTTGCCGCCGTCGAGAAACGATGACACAGTGCGTTCTGGGACTCGCCTGCTCTCCGAGAGAAGCACAAACAGCGAGTTTATATACCGGTGTGCTCCGGCGCTTGGTACTACCTCGCCTGTGTTTATAAAGCGGACTCTGGGAACCGACCGAGTGATATCGTATGTATATATATATATATATATGTATATTTTACATTCGGGTGCACGTCTGGAGGTATTCGAGTTTCGTAAAGATACTTTTACGACATATGCGACTCAGATGTTTGTGTTTCTTTTTTTTTTGTATCTACGCGTGCGAAACAAAACACTATTTATTTATTTACGAAAACAATTGTTTCTAAGAAAAATATAGAGAATTATAACAGAGTTACACAGAGAAACTTATCGAAGATGCGACAGCATCTCCTGGACACCCGTTAATGCGCCGCGCTCTGTACCGTATCTTCCCGATGCAGCGACAAAAACCGGTCCATTGAGTATCGAAGACCGCGAGCGGAAAGACACTCGACCGAGTGTGCGTGGGAATATAAAAGTTCGCGCTCTGACAAGTTTTTTGGAAAACGCAGCCTGCAGGTCATACCGGAGAGACTATCTACGTGTGTTGTAAAAAAATATGCGAGAAAAGAGAAGAAACGAAAAAAGAACGAGAACACAATTTTGCACTCAAAAACGTTTCTCTCGGGAAAGCATAAACTCGCAGAGGTACACGACTGTTTCTCGTCTATTAAAAAAAATTTTTTTTTTTTTTTTAATCTTTTTACATCACATTAGAGTATATGTACGAGCGACAGCCTGACGAAGCACAGGTAAAACAAAAAGGTGAAGTTAAAGGAAATGCGTGCATTACATACATTTTTAAACAATTGAATACAAAACATTATATAATAATTAAGACATTGATCAAATCAATCCGAGATGAACACTCGAGACGAGAATAAAAGAGAGATTTTTCTTCGAAATGTGCGATGAGAGAGATCGAAGACACGTAAAATGCACCGAGTCGATAAAAAATCACAGAAAGATCCGAGAGATCAATCGTAATATCATTAAAAGGAATAAAATCCCTTCTCCGATTTAAGTGCCTCGTAAAAACCAGACGAAAGCTTTGAACTTTTTTTTTCGCAAAATAGAGTTCGCGCGCAAAATACGGTGCCCTTTTCCCGGGTCATCGTTCCAATTGTCCTCCGTCATTATCTTTTCATTCGCGGGTTCACACGACCTACAAAGTAGAGAATCCTCTTTTCTCCTCCTCCCACATGACCTAACTTCAGTTTCCAAGCTTTGGGAACCCCTGTCATAGGTCAATACTCTCTCTCTTTCTCTCTACAAGGTTGACCACCACCAGCACCACCTACGACCAGAATACCACCACCGTAGTAGCGGAGTCATCGTCGTTGGTGAAGTCGATTAAATCGATTCCGTGGAAAATATATTGCGCTTCAAACGACGCTTTTGTGTTTCCCCGACGCGCTAAGCTGCTCTTGCAATTATATAGCAGCCGGGCAAACATTTTATATATATTCATGTACTATCACATGTGTGTTTAAACCTGCGTCTTGTCTTCGTTTCATTTTCTTCCGGGTCTTCGTCAGCTCGGAATCTTTGCCGCCCCGCTGCTTCATCATCTTGCTCACGGTAAATGAACTTTCACCCTTAAAGGCCGCCGACGCGTTTACATCCGCGCAGCAGAAAACCACGCTTGGTTTGTTTTTTGTTCGAAGAGAAAAGACGTGCGCGCGTTTTATTTTACAGAACATTCCTTAGCGCGCAGCAGAATGTTTGTGCGAGAAAATCGGTTTCTGATGAGAATGAGCTTGGTTTCCTTCACCGGATTCTTCTGACGAAAGTATCGTAATTGGAATTAACGATATGTCTGTGCGCATTTGTTATAAAAGTTGCAATAAAGATATACATAAAATATATTTTTCCTTCAAGTTTTTTTACGTATAAAATACTTGGCGCATTACATAGGCAGCTGACATCGAACGAACAAGAAAACTTGTGCAACGTTCCTCGCTCCTAAAAAAAAAACCTCTTGACATGTTATTACTTCGCCGATTGTTATTACGTGCATGAATATTTCGAGCACGTAAGCGGTGTTAATTAAACGGGAACAAACGCGTGAATATACCGAAGCGAAACTGTGATACGCGATAGCTTAACACCTACCTACACTTACTTAACGTCCTAAATAAATGATATCACGTCAGGTCACGTCATACGATATGCAAAATTGTGCCGATAATAATTTATTTTTTTCTCATAAATAATGTCTGTGTGTACAAAGTAAGCGTGTGCATGATCGGACAAACGCTGTTGGCCGCGGACATTTATCAGAGAAATAATTATATCATCAAATGTACATGTAAAGTTAAGAGAACTGATATTTAAATTCATATCTTAAAAAATACTTAAGATATCGAGAAGTGTCTTATATTTACATAGCTGATAATTATTTCTGTAATAAATGTCGGACTATATGCAGCATTTATCTTAATTTAAAAAAAAAAAAAAACATCATTACTTTATATGGAAAAAAACACATTTATGCGAGATATCACATCGGCTAAATCATCCTTTCACGGGACTCGTGTTGCCGAGAATCTCTTCACGGATCTCTCGAATCCATAGCGCGGATTACTCGAGAGATTACGCGGCTGAAACGAATGCGGGATTATCGCCCGCAATGCATACTCATAAAATTCCTGTGGCAAAAAAAAAAATTAAAAAGAATGACTTTCTCTACTCTCACTCTTTCGCAATTTTCTTTTCGAACTTTATTACCGAGAACGCTGACTATTCGATCGGCTCCTCTTTTGTATGCTCTTCTTTTTTTTTCTTTTTCTTTTTTTTTTTTTTTTTATCAAGTGGCGGGATTAATTCCATCGGTATTGATCGCGCGCTCGCGGTTGTTAACCCTTTGCACGATAATAATCGATCGGCCGGTTTTTCGAGTCCTTTTCAAAGTGGGCCATTTTTATTTTACAACGCGCTTTCGGCGAATAATTGCTCTGGTTTTTTCGAGCGATAAAACTCTTTAATCTTCTTCAAACGATTCGAACCGCTGACGCAATAATTCGCTAAAAGGTCGTACCGAATTTTGTACGCGGCTGCGATATCGGAAAATTTTATGATAATTAGATGAAATCGCGCGCATGTTACAACAATGCGGCACAAATTTGCTCTTGAGCCGAGAGCACCCGCGAGTTTTCCGGCTCGACGAACTCGCAAATGACGCGGAAGCGGAAGAGAGACGGATTTTATTTGTATTCTTATTCGCGCTCCACGCTCTAAACTCTTCGTTTACGGCCTAACACATTGTGTTCGTTGTTGTTTATCATCTCCGTCAATTATCATCTCTTATCCCCTTTCTCTTCGTTGCGCGCGTTGGCAGCAGTTCATGAAGAATTCAACTCACTTGTACGAGAATAAACGCTCGATGCCGCTGCAAATCTGGGCCATCGAGTAGCGCGATTCGATTCATTATACGCGAAACAGTAAAACGAGCGGAGAGACGCGTATTTTCCCGCAAAAAGCGAAAATCGATGGATATAACAACATCCAAATCGCGAACAATTATTTTTTATTACACACACGATTTTAGAACGCTCGCGTCGCGATAGATATTTATTTTTAAAACGAAATATATTAACACACACTGGTGTAAAAGTTTTTGTTCTAAATCTTCAAAAAAACTTACTAAAACTCGGTGAAGAAATATGAAGAGACATGAAATTTATTTTTGGCATCGGAAAAGTATTGTTATTCCATAAAGAACAAAGTCGGATTGTGTTCCTCTCTCGCGATCGAAAGAGGGGGAATTTATAACTTCTCTTCTCGGATATCGGTGGACTTGAATGGCGCGATTGTTCGAACTCCCGCAAGTAAATGTGTACATAACGTATACAAATGTGTGTACATTTTTTTTATTTCTCTCTTTCTTTTTCTCTCTCTCTCTCTCTCTCTCTCTCTCTCTCTCTCTCTCTCTCTGTCGTCGAAAAAACGACGAATATCGTCGTCGTTTCTTCTTTTCTGCAAACGTGCCGGGACGATTAATCCTCACGAGGTACGCGAAAACTCATCCACGCTCTCTTCTCGGCAGTCGAGATGCTTCAACGACACTTTTATTATCTGTCTTTTTTCGAGTGCCTTGTTACATTTTCCCTCATCTCGCTTGCTAGAGCAAAGACACACGCATCGACAAAGCCGCGTTGCTGTCGGCTTCCTTTTGTTCCAAAAAAAAAAAAAAAAAGTAAGTGTCTTTTTGCATATCAATATTTAGTACGTGATAAAATACGTCACAAAAAAGGGAACGTTTAATAAAACCACCAACGTGATAAAAAAAAAAAAAAAAAAAAAAATATTGCAAATTACGTCCACTTTACTTGTCCACTGTTCCCTTTTTTTCACTTTGAACGAATCTCGTGTATATGTGCAGAATTTAATAAACCGAAATTTACTTTTACGTTTGAAAAGATTCTATTTCAATTACATTTCAAGATACACGACGTAGATGAACAAGCAAACGCGATGAGTAATTATAAGAGAGAGAGAGAGAGACAGAAACTAATACAAGCTTTTTCTGACAATTTAAGCGACTAATAACAGTGAGTCAGCGACGCAGCTGTAAGTCTCGCTAACAGTGTATCTCTCTCTCATCTCTTTGCATGACTCACGAAACAGTGTGTAGTAGTTTTCGATTCGCACACTCGAGGGTGAAACCCTCGACTTATAACGCACCCTCGCTTTTCGGCCCCGTGCTACTACTCTCTTCGGTGGTTCCGAAAAAGCACATTGCGAAAGAGGTGATCTCGTGCGCCTCTTCCCTTCGTCACGCGTAATAACTCAATATAGTGCTCTCAAACGGAAATTTCTCTCGCAATTTACGCGAAAGCAATTGAAAATCCATGTGAAATATCGTGTCCGCGGACGACAGTAATGCGCGTCGCGTATACGTACGTACAAATATGTACATAATTAAGAAAGAGAGAGATGCAACTGTACATATATTTACTTAACTGGTGTATACCGCGTAAATCAACGCGTCGTGGCGCTTATTAGCCTACGATCAATGGCAATTTGATCGCAGTACATTCACTTTTGTGAGGTGCCGAACCTTACCCGCGAACACGATACGTTTGCGTTGAAAAATAAATATTGCCACTTTTTTCTTTTTTTTTTTAGAGAGTCATAAAGAAAAAAGAAAACACTTTAAAATATGATACTTCGAGAGTGATTCTTTTAAATTTCTCGAACAGGGTCGCAGCACACGTAATGCTATAACGAACATATATTAAACCGCGTCTTTCTACTTTTTCCCGAGAGTAATAAATAGAAGACGAAGAAGAAAAAGAAGGGGAGAGAAGAACGGTTCGGGAATATTACATTCGAGATCGACGGTGGTTTAAATCCCTCGATCTCCCCCAACAGCCCGTTTGTACGTGCGATCGACCGAGAGGAGAGAAGCTTACCGAGATGGGCTCGCCATTCGCCTTTTCTCCATCCAGTATTCTTTGACGCAGAGCGAGTCTGTCCAGGCTGGCGAGCCTGTAGCTGCCGCCGGCTTCGCGTTCCCTTGTGAGCCGCTCGGCGGTGCCGCCGCCACCACCGCCGTTCGACCCCGCGTTAAAACTCGACGTGTATTTGGGCAGAGTCGGCGGCGGCACCTGCCGCACCTTTTCGCGATTTAACATCGTGCTGCTGCTGTAGAGGAAGGACGAGTTACTGTTGTTGCCGGTAACAGGACGCGCGCCGGACGGCGAAACGCCCGACGACGCGGTGGACGACGCCGACGACGACGACGACGAAGTCTTGATGCCGTTGCTCTGAGCGCTCGCCGCGGCGATGCCGTTCTGGTTCTCCGTCGTCGACATGTGACCGATGTTTGTTCTTTTTTGCTCTTCGAGAAAAACGAGCTATAATACGCGATTCTTTTATCTCTCGCTCGCGATTTTTCGTCGGAAAATCACCACAGAGAAGTTTAATTAATCTTCGAGCCGGAAGGTCACAGAGATAGCGGCCTCTCTCGCGATTGTATTTTCAAGTGAGTCCGGAATGTCTATGAGGGTTTTCTTTTATTTGTGAAACACATTTATCCAAATTCCATCGTCCGCTAATGTACCTGAGGATTCGTTCCGTGATTAGATGTATTTCTCTCTTACGCTTGTATACTTATTGGAACACAATGTATACTTTTTTTCACAAAACTTCTAAACAAGGATAAGCGAAAAAAAAAATTTTTTTCATGTTCTGATTGCTCAGCAAAAATATTTAAATACAAGGCCTGTAGCGCAAAAGTAATATTTTCAAATGACACATCATATGCGAGAGAATATTCGTCATAAAAAATATGTTTTGATATTTGATCTCTAATGGCATTCTCTTATTGAAATAACAATTACGTTATTTCAATTCCTTCTTCTCGAAGAAGAAATGATGCTTCGAGAAATGATCATATGAGTATTAGAATATTAATTAAGATTATAAGAAGATTATATAAGAAATAAAGATTGAGTACAAATTAAGATTATATAAGAAGTAAATTATTGGAAATGTAATTACTTGAAGATCTCCGAGTTTGTTCTTTACAGGCTTTTCATTTAAATACATTCGCTAAGAATCTTTATTAAACTAAATAATTTAATATAAATCTAGACTCCGCGCGCACACACAGATCAAAGTGCGTTTTTGAGATGCGCCGCGAGAAAATTATTTTTGCTACAGAAACCGTAGCTCTTCGTTGCATTTTTAATCCGCGGATCAAAATTGCAATACGCGCGCGATTGAGATAGATATTCGTTCCGGCAAAACTCTTTTTCCTCCCGCGGGAGGAAAGACGAGGAAGAGTATAATATCTCGATCGTAACGTCGGCGGAACACGTTGAAAGTCGATATGAGCGGTGCGGTTTTACTTTATCGTTACGAGAGAGCGATGCTCCATGACAAGACACGGCTCGTCTTACGCGCCCCCAAGGATAACTAGACAGCGATGTAGAGAAACGATGTACACATTAGTTTTTCCATCCGTATTTAGAAACGAATATGAATCGACAGAGACGAACGAAGCTAAATGGAGAAAATGCCGATCTCATTCCTCATTTTCTAAATGTTTTTTAAATTACAAACGCAACGCGTTTTATCCTGCGTTTTCACGTACAATCAGAGACAAGCACGCGCGAATCAGCGTCGCAATAAAATTGTTTTTTCTTCTTGTTTGAAAATATATGTCAAAGTATATTTGAACTGTATATTTTATCAACAAATTCAAAATCACACACGAATAGCGATGTGTGTGCATCGAATAAACTGAAATAAATGGTTTTGTTCCGAATCAAATTTAATCACAAAGATATATAATAATGTAACGATAATAAAAATCGATTTAATAGCAATTAAATGTACGTTTTCTTTACATTTATTTGTCAATTATATATATATATATAGAAATTTTAATTATATCTGTGTGATTTCACGCAGAACAAGATTGCACTCGTACGCGAGAAACATTCGAGAGAATATACACACACAAATTCAGCTTATCGCACACGAAGTTTCACGATGAGCTCGAGACACTCGCGCGCTTGTTTACGCACGATTACTCGACGCTGATTCACACGCATAATACACACACTGTGAGATTCGATTCAGGTTTATGATTCCGATATGAGGAATGCATCGAAAGTAAAAGCGATCGCGCGTATAAATCGAGTTCCACGAAAAGCAAACTCTGCTATATGCTTCCGCGTCTAACAAGCTTCACGGCCGATCGCTAGGGTTCGAAGAAAACACTTCGTACTGAAACGATCGGAACAAATGTAATTTATTTTAGAGAGGGGGGAGGGAGTAAATTCAGTTGTACAAAACTGTCTTTTCTTCTTCTCCTCCCCAAAAAAAAACCAAAGTTTTACTCGTCTCCGCTCGTTCAAACGAGTCTCGAACCGTTTGTGTGATATGTGTACGTGTTAAAATTTGAGAGATATCGCTACCAACCCTTCCTTTGCACGCTACGTACACAGTCAGTTATATATCGCCAACAATAATTAGCAAGCGTGCGCGCGGGTACGGAGGTTTCTCCGGTACGTACACGCAAGAGAGAGAACGTTGTAGTCAAAAAATGACGGTGGTACGACGCGTGGGTGTACGCGCGAGAGAGAAAGACATCCAAAAAGAAGCGACCGAGAAAAAAGAGAAGACCGCCGAAACGCGCGTCGCACTGCGTGGGTTTCGAGAGCAGCGCGACGGTGGAGCCGGTGTTGCCGATGATTCACGCTGTCGGCGGCGAACCGGCCGAGCGTGGCCGTGTTTTCACTCTCACTTGACCGTTCATCGCGCGTATCCTTCCGCGCGCAAATGTGACAGCACACACAGAACCGGAACGCGCAGAACGCGTGTAAATTTATTAACCGCACGGCGAAATGTTACACAGAGATCGCGCACAGACAATACACAGAGATAGATACGACCGTTACGTGCGATTACCTCGCGCAATGCAACCACCGCACCCGACTCGGATGTACTGCACCGACCACGCCTGACGCGTTGCCGTGAGAGCCCGAAAGGAAGGGTCAGAAAAGAGAGAACGACGGGGATAAAGAAAGAGAGAAACACGCACACACCGGTGAACATAGCTACGGGAATCGTCGTCGCGCGCGCAGCCAATCACAACGACTGGTCGCGACGACGCCGGCGCCGCCTGTCGGCTTTTGCACTCAACTGATAAAACAAGAATCCTGAGCGATAAAATCACCGAACGTCGAGAATGTAGATTCCGACCCAAACGCATCTTCAACTTTCTTACAAAGGTCGTGGGATATTCTAGAGTTACGATTTTTATGTGAGTAATTTAAGAAATTGATTAAAAAGAATGTTTAAATAAGTAGTAATTCAATGTGTATTATACAGTGTGTGTTTCAAACGTTTTCAAGTATTCTGAAGTGGTCGTAATCGTTTACAACTTTTTTTTCGCAAAAGTAAAAAGTACATAAACTTAGAAAAAAAATAAGAAAAACAAAACAAGTTAATAAACGCGACAAATTAATTTTAATAAGCGCGACTAATTCAGGTTTCAACGACGTATGTACACAGAATAATCGTACACGCTTCCCGGGTATAATTTTGAAACGGTATTTAGCGCTAAAGTGATTCAACACGCGCTCGGATCCGATTCCGCGATGTCAACGTTCTCTATTGTCTTTCCAATCGTGTTGCCTAGTTATTCTAGTGCGTCCACTAGTAGGAAATTACGCGCAATACTCAGAACGTTATTCGCGGCCTTAATTGGACGTTCTTAATAAGAGCATCGAACTGTTGATTGTACGTGCGTACTTGCATACGCACGTTGCATTCGTATGTGCGTATACCCATGCACGTCCGAAGGAATGAAGAGAGAGAGCACTTTTTAATGCGTTTCGCGCATTGTCCCGATTGCGGACGAAGAATCTTATTTTTAAATCTTTGTTTTATCTTTTTCTTTTTTTTCAAGTTGCCTAGAATTATAACGTACTTGAGAAAGTGAAGAAGAAAAGTAACAAAGTTTTACATTAATTAATATAAAATTTCATATATATTTTATTATTTTTTTAATATTTTTTTAGTTTTTGATATAAAATTCTTTTTATATATTATTTTTTATATATATTATTTTAATTAATACAAAATTTATATTATTTTGTCATATTAATTAAAATTAAATACAATTCTCTCTCATGTTACATCGTTCAATGCATAAATTGCAAAGAAAAGACATCGATTTTGTGAGAAAGTTTAACATTCCAATAGAAATCGACTAAATTCCCATAGTTTCGATTACACAGATTCTCTATAATTTGTAAAAAAAAAAAAAAAAAAGGCGGAACTCTCCTTAGTCTCCCATACGCTAAATAATTTTTTAAGTACCTGTTGAGACTCCTTGCTCTTCTCGCAATTGTATCTAGCGAGAATAGACGGATGCAAGCGACGTCTCGACGTCGCGATCGGCGTCGCGTTTGTTGTCGACATCACGACTCTTCCGTTTGTCTGATCAATCTTAAAAATTGCCGCTTCTCGCTAATGCACACAGAAACGTCACACTTTCACGAGCACCAATTGTCGCGCGCGGATAACGCGCGGTCTACGCACGTACGTATGTATGTGTATATGTACGGAACACTCGCGGAAACGAGGAACGCGATCAGGAACGGACTCAAGAGCGCAATAACAAACACAATTTTCTCATCGCGCGACTACCGTTTGTAATCGTTGATAACGGGAATGGCTGATAATTTTTGCTAGGAACTGGAAAAGTTTTTTTATCTGTCTACAGGTTGATAAGTAAGTTGAGAACAACTAAATAAATTTGATATAGTTCAGCAAGATCAACAAACACACATAGGCATGCGCAAACTCTTAGTAAAAAATTTTAATTTTAGCACCTTTCAATTTTGCAAGTTCGATGGAAGAGTCACGCTCAATATTTATTCAATCCAACAACGAGCACTATTTATCGATGCGAAGTGTGTTTTGATTATAAAAATGTACAACTTTTAAAATATCGCTTCGCACATTTGTGGTTGTGGAGTGATTTGTGTTGCACGTAGTACGGTTCTAACTCATAAGAAGTTCAGGACGTGTGTATCACAATTCCACGAGAAAGATAAGATTATATTGAAAGATTTAAAAAAAAAATTAAGCAAATACAAAATAATAAACATTTGTTTTCCAATGCAATTTCCAATTGCACATATATGCAAATTTATACGTATTTCGAATATTTTCATTGGTGATACACGTACGACTGAACACCTCGCGTCGGCAATTAGCAAAATATTTCTCTTTCGCGCTAACGGATCGTGTCGCTCGATCGATTCGTGTCCGCGCGCGCAAATCCGATCGTTGCAAGCTGAACACTAACGTGCGTCGCGTCGCTATTAATATTACAAACACGAAGCTACGACCTGCACGTGCTATTCGAACGACGATCGGAATCCGACTAGCCTTATCAGACACAGAGTGAAAGAGAGAAGACTCACCGCTGCCGTGGTGCCCGAAGTTGACCATATCGGTGATGACGTCGTCGTCGTTTGTCGTCGTGGTCATCGTCGTCGTCGTCGTCGCCCCATGCGGTAGTCCAGCATCCGTAAAGCGCCGGAAACAAATTAGAAAAGTGGAGGTCAAGGTAGGGAGAGGAAAGCGGGATTATATCGCCGCGATAAGGGATGATAAGGAACAGGAATATCGTTGGGAAGGAATGGGAAGAAGAAATATTTTACGTTAAAACTGAGATTTTGCACGCGCTCTCTCTCTCTCTCTCTCTCTCTCTCTCTCTGAATGCTTTCTACTTTTCTAAACTTACTTTTACCTCATTTGTTTTGAAAATATTATGACATCTTTTTTTCAAAATATCGTTAAATTCAAAATCTATAATAATAATAACATTACAATAATCATATGATATAATGTTATGATTGTAATGATTTTCTATCTATTATCTTTTTTCACATATTATAACTGTCGATACTTCCAGTAATATAAAATTCATACGTACATATCGTGAGAGTAAAACGATCGTTATAATTGCAACATGTATCTGTATATACAAAAACCAATTTTCCTGAACATTTTTAAAGTCATTTTACTGAAGACGTGTATATACAACACTTCTCGCGCACATCAAAATCAAACTACTAAAAGTTTTACATATAAATCTTCATTGTGGAAAATTCAAGTTTACGAGAACGACCAAAGAAATACAATGATCGACACAAAAGTAACATAAATTATGTGTATACGCTTCTCTTACGTGCGTCATGCAGAGTCTCCATTTCTCGATTGTTTACTATCGCCGTGTTTATTGTCGGATTGTTTCAAATCGCGCCAGAATAAAACCCTACAGCAACGAAAACAGCTTTTTCGAAAAACACAACCGCGCAAACATTCCAAAAGTTGGATTTAAAAGCCGTCAAAATGACACTCGGATATTGCGGACAATTTCGACCTACCATACAAGCGATTTTAAGTATCTTCGGTATCGATATAAAGCGTGATTCGAAATAATTAAAAAACACACGCGAACAAAGAAGATGCCACAGATCTAACTGCGTTAATAGTATGTTGAGAGAGATAGTAAGTAATCGACGTCGATTTACGAGAAAAGTCGATCGTGAGAAACGATATATTGCTTCAGATGCTTCAAACTCAGATATCTATAACGATCTTAATTTCCTTCTTGAATGTTGTCATCTATTATATCACATCGCACCAAGAAATGTAAAAGTCGTTCTTCAATCAGATAATCGCGACACTCTCGCGATAAGTCGCGTCGATCACTCCAATGGGATTTCGTCATAGATTTTCGCGACACGATCAATATCTAGATAAGAAATAGAAAACAATTAAATATAGACACAGTAAGATATAAAGTACAAGTTTAATTCTTCCGACGCGGAAAATGTGTGAAATAACTGCGCGTTCACGTGTCGGATATTTAATTCGCACTGAGGGCAGGTCGGGCTCTCTAGTTCATTCGCGATCGCTCGGAACTTCTCTCACATGCGACGAAGAAGCGCTCCGCTATCATCGTCCACTGCTCTTTCTTCTGCTCATCCATCGGTCACACTTTCCTCCTCTCACATTCTCCCTACTCCCTTAATCGATTCAGACAATTGATTCTTTAACCTCACACACGTAACCCTCCAGATCTCCGTCACAATCGTTTTACACGCGCATATTTTTCATTTAATCCAATCATTGCGGAAATTCTATCTTGCCATTTCGTCGGTTTAGTTTTTGTTTCAGATATTTACAAAATACGAAAAAGAGGAAAAGAGAGAAAATAAACACATTTTAACAGTATTAAAAAAAAAAACGATCACGTGTACAGAGATTTGATATGCATAACGTACTTTTAAACAGAGATTTAATATGCATAACGTACGTATTATTGTATAGATCTATTGTAACAAGCTGGAAACGCGATGTGTCCATGAAAAATAGCGATGAGTTATCTACAAAACCAGTTACACAGGCACAATATATGTATATATATACCTTATCATATATGTATATATATATATATATATGTATATATATATATATCTTATCTACGCGGGAAACTAATCGAGTAACATTTGAATAGAGTACTAATGCAAAAAAAAAACAACTTCGTTTCAAAATAAAAGCCAGCGAGAGAATTCGGACGATGTTATTGCTATATAATAAGACAGCGAAAATCGATCTTACGATAATTCCACACGATGCAGAGAAAAATATTTCTCGGAAAACAGTTTCTCATTCGAACAATTTTATTCGTATTTATTTATCTTAAAAACAAAAATTGCTGTTGAAAACACAAAGACACATGCCATCAAAAATCAATTTTTCGTTATTTTATTAAATTTATGATTTTTTATAACGTGTGATAATCGCCGAAAAATAAAATTGTATAAAATTGTAAAACCGATCAAACGCGACGTTTTTATCCATTTTTATCGATCTGGTGGAATAAAGCATATGTGCGTAATGAATACATCTAGACAATCACAATGTTCATTTACAGAATAATGCGACAAACGTGGCTAACAAATATGGCTTCCGAAATTTTGAACGGTACATTGATAGGTCTTTCTTCTCTCCGGAGAAATCTCCACACCGAGGAAT
Organism: Pseudomyrmex flavicornis; assembly: GCA_014825475.1. Classification (NCBI taxonomy): domain Eukaryota; kingdom Metazoa; phylum Arthropoda; class Insecta; order Hymenoptera; family Formicidae; genus Pseudomyrmex; species Pseudomyrmex flavicornis. Next base: position 21,565 of record QVNW01001379.1, on the reverse strand, counting down.
AAGATTTTATTTACACAAATATACACGCGCGATAGATCACTAAATTTTTTTCACCTCTGAACTCTCTAACTTCTATTATGATGAACTATAATCACACATTATGAAAGAGAAATGTGTCATTTATAAAACACAAGCTCTACACTGCGTAATAATATGTATACAATCGCGACGAATTGATAATCCTGACGATCAATTATGTGTGACTAATAATAATAATAATTACCAGGAACTCGTTTTCTCTCGGTGTGTTACGCAAGAAAAAACACAAAGCGCTCCAGGATAAAAAATTCGTAGAATTTTATGCGTCAGGTAGTACTCCGAATTAATTAATTTTTTTCTCTCCTTCTCTCTTCGTTAATGCACAAAATGCGGTCTCGGAACCACTCGCGCAGAAGAAAGTTGGTAAAAAAAAAAAACGCAGCGATGAGACAAGTAAAATTGAGACAAAGTCGCTGCGACGCGTGAAAAACTGATGAAAACTGACGAAAATTAGTGGGGTTAGGTGCTCAGAGCGCGATGTATCGACCGGGCGCGTTGTATTGACGGGAAAATTCGGCGGCTCCAAAATGGTCGGCGCCGTCTCCGACCGCGTCGGGCAGGTGTTCGTCGTATAGGAGCCGATGAACCGCGTGCTCTCCTCCTCTTGAGGAGGACGCTTCTCGACTTACCACTTCGCTGCATCGTTGTTCCGCTGACGGGGCGTCACAGCGGCTCATCGATCATAATCCTCTCCGCACACACGCGTGTTGCAACACGAGAGTAAACTGGTTTCGGGCGACGTGCGAGTTTGTTCGCACTTTCGGGATACACGAGGACGACGCTGCTGGCAGGACGCTGGCGTACAACGGGACGAGCAGACGATCGCAAGCACGAGATCGGGAAAACGCGAGAGAACGCTCGCACGATTTGACCGCACTTTTCAAATGTGTACGCGTAGTAAACTCGAATGATGATTCGTGCACGCGTTGACGCGTGCGCATGAAGCGACACGAGAGCTGTGACGATGAGCGTGACTCGAACGGAATGCGGTGGCGAGCGGACACAACCAATCGCGACGCAACGGAATCTTAAAGCTCTTTTGTATTGTCTTTCGCGATTGACCGCGTCTGTTCGGCTTCGTGCGCATTCCGTGACTCGACCTTGCGAATCGACCAATCACGTTCGAATAAATCCAGCGAATCATTCCACGATGCGATTAGATCGCTGTGCACTCGATGTGTATACGATCGCGCGATTGTTGCGATCGATCTTTGACGATCGGTAATTGTCAAATTAAATTTATTGGAACAGGCTCTAGAGGATAAAAGTAGTCAGCTGATACTGTTTTGAAAAAGTGCGTACGAGTATATAGTGCAATTAACGTATTTTTAAGTATTGAAATTGACTGTGGACACGAATAATAAAAATACATACATGTCTAACGGATAAATCCTTTGTTTTAGGTTAGGATTAGGTTAGGTTAGGTTATGGGGAGAGCATGTTGTGTTTTGGGTTGCTCGTCAGGTGGAGATGCTCCGTCCCATCTGATTCCCAAAAACCCGGTTCTCTTTCAGAAATGGAAGAATCAAATTTACTCTTCGAAGCTTCAACATTTGACTGACGAGCAAATAAGCAAGCGCGCAGTGTGCTACCGACATTTCGCTCATGACGATTACTTGGTAACGTTTAGAGCAAGAAAATTGAAACGCGGCATCGTGCCCTCTTTAAATCTACCAAACAAGTCAGTTACCGATGAGCCAGATATAAAAGTTATGAAGCGGGGGATAGAATTAAGAGATACAAGCATAAATATATCCGTTGCAGACCTACAAGCGAACAAAAATCAAGAAGCCATGATAAGAAAAAGAACTGATAGTGCGTTATTCGAAGAGACAAAATCTTGTTTATTTGAACAGCCAACACTTGAAGCGATATTAGACAAACATGTAAAACAATATAATTTTATGAAGAAAAGATTCAAATTATACTATAAAAAAAGAATACTCGGAAAAAAACGAGCAATACTGACAGAGGAGCAGTTGATGTTACTTCAGCATAGAAAACAAGTTGAAGAGTACGAGAAAACGCCAACTATACAAAAGTTATTGTCTACCTTAACATCTACCGAGATAGCATCTATCAAAACTAGAATACAAAGGTCAAAATATTCACCAAGGATATGTGTAAAAATATATCATGATATGGCTAAGAGAAAGGCTCTTTATCAGTCATAAGATGTATCATATTTGTCGGATAAATTTCAATTGTTCGAGCATATGCATTTATTCTTTATACTAAGGCTACTTGCAGAGATAAAACTGCATGATTTTATCAACAGGCATGGCACATCCAAAGACTGATAGACATATATTGCATCTGTGAAGTTTTATGTGTCAAGATAAAACAAACAAAGAAAGATCAAGTTTGCTAAAATAATGACAAGCATATGGTGTGTAAGTGTACATATATCTTGGTTAAACAATCAATGTAATATACAATTACATTGATTGTTTCTTTAATAAAATAAAATTGAATAACAGTAAATAATTCATATATACATGTACGCTATAATATTATTGTTGCAAGTGCGACAACAATTTGTATTTTATGTGCAATTTTCATTCTTTTCAGATGGCTATGAAATACATTACTCTTGCTCTTGTGTATATTTTCAATACGTAAATGAGGTTTTAGCTTTTTTTTTGCAACACACAAGAGCTTCGACTCTTTTCTACGCGAATGCGTGAGAAATGTGTCCAGTGCGATGACATGTACGTATCAGATGCGAAATAATTGTCTGAACGTTGTTAATTCGACAACGATGATTTTACTGTATTTTTAAAAACGAATATACATGAAATATACATTTATAATTTTATATATAATTGGTAGAAGGATTGCATTCTCTGAATAAACCTCTGAATATCTATCTCTTACTGCTCTAACGACGTCACAATAGAGAGTTACGATATCATTCCTGAACACATAATTTTTTTTTCTTTTATAAAGTGTTGTTCTGTTGAGCATTTCACTTGTCGTAAACAATTGTACTATGCAAGAATAATTCTCTATATTCTAACAACGATCCTTTCTCACTTTTTCTCTCACGCGTTTGAGAAAACGCGCTAACAAATATTATTTTAACTCGCACGTTTAATTTAGTTTCCGGAAGAAGGGGAAAAAGGGAAATTTTAAAGCTAATGAAAAATAAATAAAGTACAAATCAAGAGAGAGATACGCGATACACGCACAGAGCACTACACCCTATGTGTAGATTCGGTTGCTCTGTGAAAAGTATTCTCGAGCATAACACACATGCAGAAAGTCTGACAGTTTTTATTACACATTACGTTGAAAAATATTTTCATTTAGTCTTGTGTTACATTTATATATTATATATAATATATCTTTACATATTTTTTGTCGATTTTTTTTTTATTCTGGAGGTGCTGGATGTATATTAAGGTATTGTACTTCTCTTGTCTACGTCTATATGTGTATGTATATATATATATATATATATATATATATATATATATACTTAAGAAATTAGAATTTAAAAATGTGCTTGACACGCACACGTACATACATACATACACGCACACTCCTGACATTCTATCTTTCTCTCTCTTTCCGATTTCAAAGAGTTAATGTTCGTCGTCTGTAATTAGAGAAAAATATACTTTCCCTTTAGTTTTTTATATATAATTTATTAACTAACAATGTGTATATCAATGTGTGTTTGTGTGTGTATGTAGCTTGTTTATTGACAATCTTAAGAACGTTTTTAACTTTTCTCATATTTTTGGTTTCTTTTTCATTTTTTGTTTACGTCAAATTTGAGAAATAATCGCGGAATAAGAAATAAAAATATATTAGTTTCTAGAAAACTGTCCGCATTTTTCGAAATAATATCAAAGAAAAGTTGTTACTCGTCTTTAAATCATTTCTCATTTTCTTCTCGTCATTGATTCAGTCGACACGATACAGTTAAAATCGATCGTGATATTATATTGTGTGGTAGTTCCTTAAAACAACGGATGAAAGAGAATCTCTGCAAACACGAGGGGACGAATCGAGAAAAAAATTATTTATGAAACACAACACACGTCTTCAGAGAATATGTGCGCGCGTGAAAATATGTGTGGGCGTGTGTATGCGTGTGCGCGCGCGCGCGCGTGTGTGTGTGTGTGTACGCATAGAAAAAAGTGTCTAAAGGGAAAGTGCAGAAACGAACGGAATACATTATAAATTGTATTATTGCAGTCTGACGGTTGCATATGTACGAGAGTAAATTGAGTTTCGAAAAATTATAATGCGCGCAGATCTTCATATATCGCTTTTACACAGACATGTCAATTTATCTCGAGGTTGCGAGTATATCCTAAATAATTCAATAACGTGAGAGAGAGAATACGATAAATAAAGGAGTCCGAACTCATCTGTATACACAATGCTCAAACGCTTTTGCACGAAGCGGGACAGTTTGTGCGTTAACAACACTTGTAAAATCGATAGAAACCGAAGTGTCTCTCGATGCAGGCTGTTTGGACGAGAAGAGCTTCTAAGCGTCGATCAACATTACAATGTACACTAATTTGATTGTATGTCGCTTGGCACAATGTCGATCGATAATCACACACGCATACACACATACACACGTTGCCACATTCAGCAATACGGCGAGGATTAAAACTGAGTCGAGAAGTAATTTGTATTTGATATGTAATGTGTATTGATAAAATCTTTAAAAATATAGCTCCAACTATATATAAGTCTCTCTCGATTGTTAAATTCCTTCTGAAAGCGGTGTCATCTTCTTGCAATAATAATAACAGAGAAAAATAGGGGTAACGCTCGTAGAAATACTTGGATTATTCGGTGGATTACATACATCGTTTGTTATATATTGCCGATGATATGCAGCAGTGTTTGAAAGCGTGATTATCATCGATGATGAATTATCATCGAATGCAAAAAGTTCTTCGTCCAAACGCATTTCTACTTAAAAATGGAAAATGCGTATACACACATCTATATCCTGATACGTGTAAATGATTGTCCATGATTGTCCATAGTCCGTAGAATAATTACATCTCTATCATTAATTACGTCTCTTTCATTTTCTTTTTTTTTTTTTTTGTGCTTATTCGTTTTAGAGTTAAACACGAGAAAAGAGCCGAAAGCGAGTCCGCGAATACGCGGACTCGACGTCTCTTTACCGTTCCTTTTGTCTCTTCTTTCTTTCTTTTTTTTTTTTCTTTTTTTTTGTATCATACTTTCTCCAAGTGGAATCGGGATGTGCTTAACGTTAAGGACACTTAACTTTGTATATAATCTTATGTAGTTAAAATAGAGTGATCGCACAAATATAATCTTTGGAATTGTATAGACGCGAATTTTTTCGGTGTGACCGAGAGATCGACATATCGCGACTCCGATCAGTCCGAATTTTCTCTTCTCGAAAATTCCACGAAATTGAAAACGCGACGCGTTTCGAATTGAAAAGTGTAGAAAGTTATTTTTACGTCGAAAAATACTCTCGTGTGTGTGTGTGTGTTTGTCTGTTTGAATCGGTAAATCGTAGCCGTTATTCTTCTCGCGCGTTTTATTCGGACTCATCGAAATCGAAATGTCGCGATCTGTTTTACGATCGATCGTTTATCAAAACGAATCGTGACCGATCGGGCGATTGCACATTGATATTGTTGACTACATAAATTTTTATACACATATATCATATATATTTTTTTTTCTCGCCACCAACTGTACTGTTTACTAGACAAATCTATACGTTTCTTAGTCTATATATTATATATATATATATGTGTATGAAATAATGGAACTTTTGACGCGCGCGAGAACAATTATTTCAATGATCATGTCGAGGTATATATTATTTATATATTTAAAAGAGAGAAGAGGAAAGAGATTTTATAAAATCTATCCTTAAATTTTTCTTCTTAGTGATTGTGTTAGATGTGGCAATTGACGATTGCGACGTAAACTGCGACACGCGTACATACATATAAATATGTACATATACGTGCGCACGCCGCGTGTTATACATTATATATTTATATATAATTTTATATAGATGTCACAAGTATATAATATTTATGTATATCGACGAGAAAAATATTTGTTCTTTCTGTCTAAACGTGATTCTAATAAAGAGAGAAGTTTACAGCGTGTCTCCCAGATCACACCACACTGCTACTTATTAGAGCAGATTCCTGAGATCGAAGCTGTCTCATATATGAAATGCGTGTGTCATATGAGACGCCTTCTTTGCAAATGTGCGCAGGATAAATCAAAAGTCGTGATCGCCTCAATTTATCCACGATGAAGTTTATGTTCTTTTTCAGTCTGTGTTTTTTTCTTCGAACCGCATATTCGGTACTCCCTTCGGTTCGGTATAGACAGTCTTGTGTATCACTCGACCCTTTTGTGTGACGTTAATTATATTGGCTCTGTATTATTTAGGTAGGAAGAAAGAGAGATAAAAAACGGACGGCCACGTATTGAGTTGTCAAACAAGCGCTGAAAATACGCGAAAAAACGGACGATTCAATTTTCAATAAAAGAAATAATAAGCTACATTAAAAAAATATTACGTTTGTATAATAATATCCAATATACGTATTTATATTACAATAAAATTGATATACTCAGTCAAATGTGTTTCGAATCGGTTTCTCAGCGACTTCTGATATATCCTTTAATGTTCGACATAAATTTATGTACTTGAACTCCCCGTTAATATATATAATATATACGCACTGTAGCAAACCACACGTGTCTCTCTGCGGAATCCTCGATCACCACGCAGTGGCGACGGATATATGTGCGGAGATACACACACACGCCAATATTAATCTCCGTTGGGAGGGAAGAGGGGGAGAGGATTAATTTGCGGCACCGCAATTGACACATTGCTATCTCGGGATACATTTATACATTTGTATCAAGTCGGATTGTGAACCGCGTGTAAATTGCTTCTCTTATTTTTTCGGACTCGCAAAATTGCGATCCGACCCACATCGGATCCACGTGTTAAGGTTTTACACCGCTCCCGAAGTAACGAAGTCAATTATAGTAAAAGAGACGCGGCTCGCGTAAGATTTCTCATTATTACGCTGGGACAATTACTCTTACGACTGACCGAGCGTGCAAGTAGATCGATGATGCGCGCTAGTCAGAGATTCCGTGACTACCGCGATCTTGTTTCATGTTCGGTAACTATCGTTGGCACTTCACGCTTCAGGTTGTCTGTTGAAGAACTGATACTGCAACATGAAAAGAAAAAGAGAGATGTTCTTTATCCTCGCTGTTGCCTCGAAGCGATATATATATACACGATAATGTAGGCAGTATCTCGCGATAGAACAAAGATCGCGAAATAGTCCTGTCACAACAATCTGTCTTGAAAATACGAGCTTCGAAAGAACACTTTTTCTGATTTGAGCACAACTCTTATTTAAACGTGATTTTTTTTTCTTGTAGAAAAAATTTTAAGATTTTATAAATTTACATTTATATTTATACATAATTTTAAAATATTTATGTATATATATTCGCAACTCAAAATCTAAAGTAAATAGCATCTAAAATTAAGGGAAGGACGAGGTGTGGGAATTGTTATACGGAAAGAGAGGGAGAGTGAGAAAGAGAAAGACAGAAAGAGAGAGAGAGAAAGAAAGAAAGAAAAGGAGAGAAAAGAGTGAGGCAAGTGTGCGCGAACTAAAGTTTAGTGAATATTCTTACACTGCGACGGAGGGTCAGTGGGAATGCTGTCCTGGTAGCTGGAGTGATGGAGAGAGTGTTGGTGGTGGTGGTGGTCCGTTCAGGTTCAGGCAGATGGGGGGTAGTTGTCTTACCATGCTGGAGCCAACCTGCTGCAGTAGTCCAATGCCTTGCTGCGACGACGTCGAGGATACGGATGGTCTTCTCGAGCCGCGAATACTGTTTAGGCTTGAACTGAGCAGATACGGCACGCTGCTGCTCGTTATCGGCATCCCGCCGCCCTGCAATCAAGATCTGATTTAATACGCAAGTGGCTGGAATCGATAAAATGAAACATCTCGCCAACGCGCGTTGTTTAACCCTTCCGTTAGTTTTGTATTGTTATCCTTCAAAAATTCTAAAAGTCACAAAAACTTAATTTCTTTTGAGCAGACCGTTATTACGAATTCATCACGTCTACTATTATTCGTACGCGCGTTCCGCGTGTTAAAATATTATACGGCGATCAATTAGCGACTCTGATTTATTTCTGCTCTATGCCGCATCGTATGATCAATAGTAAGATTCGCTTTTATAGACAACAGAGAAAGTTTTCTCGATTGTTCCCAAGCGGAAAAATGTCAGTGGGTCACCTTAGTTTGAAACGTCAATTGCGCGCTTCGTATAACTATTATTGAAATAGTTCTCGAAATCGGATACCACAAAAATTTACGGCACACGAGGCAGGTTTCATCTTAGATCTGATCTTTTCGCATCTTATTGCGATCATTTCAAATCGAATGCCTGCAAATTTTCGGCTAGCCTCTTCTACTAATTTTTAATATACTATACAGACAGACTGAGAAATATAGAGAGTAAAGGATATATATTCAGAGATATGTTCATATATATATATATATATAAATGTATATATGTATATATGTACCGTAGGCGGAGATAAATTAATATTAGATCCCCGTCGTTCCTGGGGGCCGGTGCTGGAATGTCGACGGATAGGCAATCCTCCGCCTGGCGTCCCACCGGGTGAACTAGCGCAGGAGGGTGCTATTCGTATTTTCGGTGTCATGAGGGTGTTGTCTGACAGACGTCTGCTGGTGAAGGTATTAGCCACTCGCAAGAAATTGCTGTCGTTGGTCGACGACGAAGTAAACCATCCCCCGAAAACCGCTAAGCAACGAAATTCCAAAAAAAAAAAAAAAAAAAAAAAAACCGATAATCAAGCAAGCGAAATATTTGTTAAATTTATTTTGCTCGAAAACAACTCCCTATTCTAATAAATATACATATTGAAACATCAAATCCACCATCGAAAAAGAGTTTACGTGAATATTTTAAACGGGATTTGGGAAAACCTGATCGTTTTTGTACTTACCAGCCATTGAACTTTTCCGCGCCATATTTTCTGCGGACGCCGTTGATATGGATCCTGTGTGCGTGCGCGACGAAGAGAGAGAAAAAATATTACTTTTAGTATTACAAATTCAGGTCATGTCTTCCATTAGAGAAAACCATTTTCATAAATATCAAATAAAGTTAATAGTTATTTCACTTTTTATTTTTTCTCAGACACTAGAGAATATTGCTAAGATTTGCGAGAAAAAGCTTCGCGTTGTTTTTATTTAATATTTATGAAAACACTATTCCCTTATGCCTATGTGAAACCAGAATATAAAAAAAGCTACCGCGAGTTCTAAATAGTTTTTTAACATAAAATAAAAAAAAATTGGAAACGAATGTTACTGAAACGCAGTTTTACACGCGAAAAGATTTTACTGAAATTTAAATAAATGAACTTGGTTGTAAAAAAAAATTGAATTATTTGGATAAAAAATTGTGATTTTAATATTTGATATGTTATTAATATTCGCACCGATGCTGTTCTTTCTGGCCATGTCCTCGGCCGAAGAAGTCTTGCGTTGCTCGATGCGCACATTCGGAATAGTAAACGCCGGCACTTGCACGTTGTCGGTGCTGTACTGTCGCAGAGGTCGATATTTGTCGGGACTCGGCAAAGATATGTACGAAATATAAACTCTTGTGCCTATTTCCTCACTATACATCTGTCAAATGAAATATGTCGATCGATAAAATTAATAAAATTTATAAAATTAGCGCGACAGTGATTTATAGCCGCAATATTCATTATGTTACGTGTGCGTTTTGTTTCTTTGTTTATTGGATCAAGCACGTGCAAATGTCGATATAATGAGAGATTTTTATAATAAAAACGACTGCTTATGTCAGTTTAATGACAATAATTGCAAAAATGTGCATAAACTCATTAATTTAACGGCTAAAAATTGTTTTTACAATTTTCCGCGTTATTAAACGAGCGCCGATAAACACTCATTTATTACCCGCAAGAATTTATTAATTAATTTAGGAGGTAATTATATTTCGCTTTCTATTTATATACACGACAGCTTTTAATTACCACGCCCTCTCGACGTCGTAAACGGTCTCGCTATATACATGTAATTGTACTTGCCTCTCGATGCTGTTCAGCATGTCCTGCAGTACCTCGAGAAGCAATATAAACTGCTCGAGATTCAGCGCCGGGTTCACCGTTTGCGGCACCAGCGACGGCATCGCGTGCACCGCCATCCAATTGACCGACAGCCCGAGTTTCTTGTCGGTGAGCATCAGCCTGTAAATATCTAAACGCGAACGAGACGACAGTCAATAGAGAAATATATACTATATTATATGAATCTCTTGTTCTTTCGCCTCTCGAAATAGATATCTGTCTTATTGAAACACAAATAGATACATCGTTTATTTCTGTTCCTTTTTTTTCCCCGAATTTCTTATCAAAATTTATTAGATGAAAAAAAGAAGATTTCTCCTTCTCTCCTGAGTTTTATCGCAATAGCTTTTACTTGATTTAGATATAATGTCAATTTAGTCAATTTAATCTTTAGTAATAAAGTGCCACAACTGTTTTTGTTCTATATTTTTTCGACATGTACATATAATATTGTTATCATGTGTTGATTTCATTCGTTTAATTATTTAATTAGAAATCTACGTTATTATTTAATTATAATATAAATCCTCACAGAGATAAGATATATATTCGCTTTTTATTTCACTTACTTACAACCCGTACGACGATCTCGGGTTCTTGCAGTTTGACCTTACAGAGCAGCGGCAAGATGCAGTCGATGATTTTCTGCTTCTCCAGACGACACAGAATGCACGGCACCACGTCCATGAGCACTCGCGGATCCGCCGAATTGTTCTCGAAGGCGTCCAACAGCTTCGGCAACACCACGTTGCGTATGGCGTCGTCCTCGAGATAATTCGTCACCTTCGTCACGGCCACAAACGCGGCCGTCTGACGAGCGAACGAATCGATTGGTAAATTATAATAAGAGAAACTCTGTTCGGAATATTTTCTTCGTATAATTTGCTTTTTAATATGAAACATTCTCTTTGGGCGTATTTAACATTTAATATAAAAATATTTAAAAATAATAAGACTCGGGTAAATTTTTTGAGATGATATTTCAGAAATGCAACAATAACGAACGGTCGATACGCGAATATTTGTTTCTTCTTGTCGGTGTATTCGTTTATTCCACGAGTACACATAATGTCGGATCTCGTATAAATGTCTGATATGATAATACTGAAAAACTACTTCTCCTTCGTGTTTATCTCAAGGATTATTTGACCACTTACGCGCACTTGAATAGTCGAGTTCTCGAAGGACGTGTATAGCATCGCGAGGACCTCGCGTTCGTATTCCTGGGACGTTTTCTCCAGAACGATGTGCAGATTCTCCAACAAGGTCACGGTTCCTTGAATCGACTTTCGATTGCTGAAGAGAGATCTGCGGAAGAGATAAGATAGTGAGAGAGTGATACGGAAAGGTAAGATTAAAGTGTATGTCTATATTTAGCGCGCGCGCGCGCTCATTTCCGCTCTATGCGGTTCACGTACTTGAGCGTGGGAAACAAGATCTGATCGTACTCCTCCTTGGTGCTGTTCTGTATGATGTACAGCATCGGTTGCAGCACGGCGGACAGGACCTCTTGCGTTTGCAGCTCGGACGCGAGATACGTCCAGATGTGCTGATATGTGAGTTTCTGCGCAAAAGAAACGGAAAAAACGCACGAATGTACGTACAAGTGAGTAATTATTATATAAATATTATTGTATTATATTGAATGTGAGTGCAAAAGTTTTCATGAATTTTGTGATGGAAAAATCGATCAGATAATTTTATTGAAAACGATTTGTTCATTCTACACAGAGCGGAGGATAATAGAAGACAATTATTTGGGAATTATTTAGTGGAACGCCAAATAATTGTTTTTAATAAAATAAAATAAATCGTTTTTAATAAAATTATTCGGTTCACTTTTTATTCCGCAAAATTCATCAAAACTTTTGCACTCATCCAATGGTATAATTGCGCGACAAGAATTGTTCGAATATAAAAACAAAAATAAGATCCAAAAGTGGTTAATGATTAAAAACAATTGTTTTGATGCGTATTCTTAATTAATTTATTCAAACGTTAAACAATCAATAATTGCTTTCAATGATCGTTCGTATGCATATAATACCTTTGGCATATATGGCAACAGTTCTCTCAACGTTGTCGTGTAGAAGTGCTCCTTCTGATGCACGTCTTTCATCTTGCTGACGTCTAGGAACTGCAGGGCGTGCACGAACGGATCCCGGAAGAACTTGATCATGGTCAGAACTTGAGCGGTAGGCCTTTGATCGGGATCCTTATGCAAGAGTCGCGTCACCGCCTCCCGGAGAGGTATCGGTACCATCGGCAAGATAACGGCAACTTGATCGTCAAGCTGGTCAACGATAGCAAAAGAGATTTTTTTCTATGTATAAATCGCTGATAATTTTTTCAAGCTCGCGTGTATCGCGAACACAGATCAACACTTACGATTTCGAGCTGTTTAAGATAATCCGAGGGATTGTGATTCGCTTGTATCAGCGGCCGGCCTTGATTGTAAATCGCGCATATAGTCATACCGAGACCGTACATGTCGCTGGAGAAGCTGCCGAGCTTTTTTTGTTGCACCTCCGGCGCTGCAACATGTTGCGCGCCCGCGCGTGTTATTATTAAAATCAATTTGTGAAATACAACATTATTGGAGCAAGTTTTTCGGATTGTAAACAGACTATCTCACCTATATAATCGAGATTCGGCTGAGTCATTTTTGAACTGTGTTTTGTCCACGGTTGCACGGTTATCGGTATCTCGTTGGCTCTCTCTAACGCATAAAACGCATTGTTTTTTTTCAAGTTTAGAGATTATAGAAATAAGTATATATATTCGCGATTTTCGTAGACTATAAAAAAAAATACACACATATATAGTACATGATACATATAAAAATAATATAAATATTGAAATGTAAAGAAATTGAAATGTCAGATTTTGTAATATTATTTAATAATAATATATAAAAAGAAAAAATATTATTATTATTTAATAATAATATAGTTTCTTTTGTATATAAAAAAAAAAAAATAAATAAAAAAGAACTTAAATTTGTGCTGTAAGTATACGAGATGCAAACTAAGCATCCTAATTGCTATGTGTAGTTGTTATAATAATTCATCTTTAATGCGAGATCCGACGCGCAACTAGACTCACCGATAAAGTCGAATCCCGACAATTTCCACGTGCCTCTCTTTGTGATAATGATACTCGTCGGACAAATATTTCTGTGAATAACTTTCCAGTTGCTGTGAAGAAACAACAGAGCTTCTGTAATCTGTAAAAAAACAAATAATACAAAACCCGTGTAATTGATATTGAATTAAAATATTATCTTTAACTTGGTGTTATTTTCTTTTTTATGTTTTACATAATTTTGTGATTCTTTATTTTTTCTGATTTTTTCCACGAGATATTGATTTGATCTTCACAAATTAAATATTGCCTTTCAAAAAATTAATTGTCGAGATTGCTGTTACACGCGGTGGTGCATGTTCGAATTATAATTTGAAGGAGTTGACGTTGAACATTAAAACGTTCTATTTAAAATGTATTACGTTTTCGTAATACATTTTATTATATTACATAGCAACGTCGAGCAGCAACAACCACTGCGATGGAGTTAATTTTGCGCGGCTGCAATTTGCGTTTGAAGAAAATTTATTTTACTCCTCTCTGTTTCTCGTTCGTTCCCTTCCTTCCTCCCTCCCTTCTTCTCTCTCTCTCTCAATTGAGCACGCATGCGCTTGCAGAATATCCGACTTAATTTTCCGCAACGCGACCCTGATATAGCATCTACACGCTATGATAACGTGCTTACGCACAATGTCACGGTCATGCATGTGTATACTCGCACAAATACCGAAATCGGTTTTTTTGTTTCAAGTAAGAATAAAGGTGCACTTTGACAGTGAAATATCGAACATTTCCTCATTAATCTAGCATAAACTTTACATTTTACTTTTTTTATATATAAATGATATATGTATAAATAAATAAATGTAGATATATATGTAATCCGTGATAGGTAAATGGAACGTATTACAACGTGAGGATTGATTTTATTTAAAAACACAGATCGTGCATATTATCTGTTGAATGTTGTGTCAGAAAAAATTATGAACAAATAATCGACGATGTTACAGCAACTATAGCTTAAAACGAAAGCTTAAAACAAATCTTGTTTTTGCGAGAAAAACAAACGCAATAAGTAATTTTGAGAAGCGTTTTTTCGGATCGTTCAATAATATTGTTTTTCTCTTCTCACCTGCAGAAGCCCGTATTTGATCTCCAGCTCGAGCAGCTCGTACTCCTTGACGAAGATCGAACGATGATGACTGCCGGTGGTCGGCGGGTGATTCTGCTTGCCCATCGGTCCCGAGGATTGTGCCGCGAGCGTGTGCGCCAGCTGCTCCTTGTACGCCAGGACGTTCGCCAAGCTGGCGAGCACCGGCTCGGACGCGAAAGCCAACGTTTCCGCGCACTCCTCCACTTTGTACGCCTGCATTGTCGCGTCAAACGTAACCTTGATCTACTTAATAACAGCTTACGAGAATAGTCAAGGTGTCATTTGTACGCGTCCTCGAACCGAAACTTCTCTTTTGTAACAAATTCTCGAATTGCCCGCGCTGCGTTCTGTTTGATTAAGTGGATCTCATTGTGCTACAATTTTCTATCGAAAGTTCTCGGCTATATATACATATATATACTCTTATATACTCTTCTTCAATTAATTTTTGCGTCGCGTGTTTTCCTTGCGTAGGCGGCGCGGTTTTTAACATTTTACAGTTTCTTTGCTTTTTTTTGTTAGTAGTTTTTAAGATAATACAAAAGGATGTCACACCACCCACCTGTAGAAGCTTCGGATGCGAAAAGCGTTCCATCCGGATAGCACCCTCCCGTAATATGTCCGTAACTGCCTCCTTGCGTTTCGGCTTATGAAGTTTTTCAGCGGATCGCTTGTCGAACAGGAATATTGACACTTCCTGTAAACAATTGGCAACTCCTTATCCATCAACTGTTGCATGCGCGCTCCTTGAGTTTGCAAGCTCAAGAAACATTATTATTGTTAAAATTGAAGCGCCGAAGAACCGAGTGAACCACGATTCGTTATAAATACGAGATCATACGAATCATAAATTTATTTTCTGATATCGTTTATTTCCTAGATCAAATTTCCTATTTGACTGATTCTGATGTGCTTAATCGTTTTATTCTCATTTTTATAAATAGAAAATATTCTCTTATTAATTATTCTAATATTTTCATATAAAGCACGAGAGAAAATTCGCTATTAAAATTATATGTGAAAAAGTTTTTATATTTTTATATAAATAATATATGCGGCAAGAAAAAAGCAGGAAAACGTCCGTCAGAGAAGCTCTTGTGATTAATTACCATTCTGTCTTTTTTCCGATAACCATCATATATGCGCCAGACGTTTTCCGGGCCGGCTGTTGCGGATTGTTTGCCGATTTCGTACATGTTACGAATCGGGTCAGGCAGTAAGTCGCATGGTGTGGTGCTGCTGCCTCTGGATTTCGCGAACATGATGCGGCGCAGCGACAACAACAGCAGTCAAGCGACACTTCTCAATAGATCAATGTCGACCTCGTCCGTTTATCACCTGTCGAATCCGAAATCGCGGTGATCGCGAGAATGGATTTGCCGTTATACAAAATGTGATCGTAAATGAAATAACTTCTTATGAACAAATAATTGTAAAGTAGTAAAATTGCGACTTTTTTAAACAAAAATATTTCAATTGTTTACAAGTCTTATATACAAATAATTAATTTTTTAAATCGAGTATTTTAGAAATACAAAACTGTACAAAAGAAATTATTTCACATTTTATGACTTAATTTTATGTGAAAAATCATTGTACATATATTTTTATCGTCGTCGTTGATTTTCGCGCTTTCTGTGCGTATAATTTACTTATACTCGTACGTCACGTTCTATTCGGTGATCGTTGATAATTAATTTAGTCAAGACAAGTCACGTTTATATTTATATATATATATATATATATACATATATCGGTTTGCAAATAATGTAATTTTAACTTTATTTATTGTGCAACGACGACGCAATGTGTTACATTTCCTACATAGTCAAAAAGCAATCTCATAAAAGGTCAAGTAAATGCTTAAATAAAAAAGATTATTCTCTAAAAAAAATTATTATTCCATAAGTTTAAAAAAATAAGAAAACGAAACTTATCATTGACAGTACAGTGCATTTTTAGTTCTGTGTCACGATTGAAGTATATGCATCGCGCGATTTTACTTTCTCAAGATGTGCCAATAACATCATTTTTTCATATTTTCAATATCAATGACTATTGCTCCTTTGTTTTGAATTTGGTTTTTATTTACATGTCTAGCTGTGTGTTCAAAAGATATTCTCTGGATAGTGTGGTGTGTACATGCATGTACATATAAATAAAAACCAGATTCAAAACAATGGAGCAATAGTCATTAATATTCTGATATGTTGTGTGTACATATATATATATATATATATATATATACACATATCAGAGAATATCTTATATATGTATAATGCCAGATAGATATATAAACATAGGTTTGTTTGTCTTCGCAATTAGTTTCGTAGAACTTGACGTGTGGTAAACACCACAGAAGTAACTTTTATTCTTACTTTTATTCTTCTACACTCTACACGCTAATCGGAATAGATAAATCGGAAAATTTCTACTCACAATTGCCAATGGATATTATTGATGATATACTCTCACATTAGTATGTATATTCTTATATTATATATATTTGTATATTAATACATTTCAGCCTCTCTCCCTAGCGCTCAAAAGCAATTTTTTTGTTGATAGGAATTGAATAGTATTTTTTTTTCTTCATCGAAAGAGTTTTATCGTAAGAAATATGATTCTTAATAGAGGTGTGTCCTTCACCTATGTTTCTTCTCTCTCTTTCCCTCCCCTCCGCTTCTCTCTTTCTCTCTCCCTCTCTCTTTTTCTCTCTACAAGATAAAATTTGTCTTGCATAGAATTCACGCCGTCGTGAAAAATTGGAAACGGTCATAAGTTTTCGTCAGATTGACGTTAACGGGCGTTATCCGCTCCAGTAAATCGATATAAGTGCGCGCGAACCGTTAACGGTTACTAAGGTGTGCAAGCACACCCCTCTAAAGCACATCTCTGATCCTTATACGACGTACACCAGAGCGCGCTTGCCGAATTCTCCGCGACGGTGACCTCAAACCATTTTCACTTCTGTAATTTCGCTCGAAATTTCCTCGTACGTCGTTTCTCGTTGTCACTTTGTTCGCGTAATATGTAAATGAATACGCATCAACAATTTCTTTATATTCACCCGAATATTACTATCGCGAAGGACGAGGAAAGAAAACGGACGAAGAAGAATCGGGCGCGAAGACACGAGTCTTGCGAAGGAAGGCTGGCTTCTGATTCAGATCGCTACGCGATCATAATAGAGCGCGAGGCTATAACGCTAATCGCGTCATTGCGAGAGCATGATTGTTGCGCGAGCATGATTTAAAGAATGTATATATACTTTCCGCTTAGCGGAATCCCTCAAAGACCCTGTTGCATTAAACGACACACATAAGCAATGCGCACATACACACACACGCACATACATATACAAGGAAATGTAGAGAATGAGCGAGAAGCGATAGAGCGCGGTTTCTGGCATACGGACGGATAGGGAGAGCGCGAAAGCGCGAGAGTGTGTGACTCACCTGTTGCCGAACGATATTGGGAAACGCGCGACCAGCACACCAGCCACACGTAGTACATAGACCGTATCTCTGCACCGCGCAAGAAGAAAAAACTGGTAAACGATAAAAAAAAGAGTAGAGACACACCGCGCGCGGCGATGGTGGTGGTTGATGGTGGTTAATGATGGTAGCGGTGGCGGTGGTGGCGACAACGAGCTACTAACAACAGCGGTGGCTGCGAAAAAAGATATAAAGATAATAAAGTGGATATTCACACGACCGAGAGCGAGAACAGAGTTGTACAATTTGATAAGGCGCGTGGCGCGCGCGGGAATGATAAAAAGTGAGCCCTCGCGCGGGTGACACGCGCCTGTGCGTGGCCGATGATGATGGACGCGCCGATCGCTCGAGCACCGCGACTGGACAGACTTGGCGCGACTGGAGGCACGAAGAGGATCCTGTTATCCTGTAAATAGGCGCCCCTTCACCCTCTCCGCGCGTGTCCGTCGACGTTGTCGTCGGCGTCGACGGCGGCGGCGGCGACGCGGAGGAATTGCGCGTGCGCTCGACTCGGTTAGGTCCTCGCCCGGTCTCCGGGCTCCGGGTGTAGGCCTCCACGCTCCCTGGAAATTAGGTCTGGGCTGCAGGTAGGTAGGTTGGTAGGTTGGTAGGTAGATAGGTAGGTAGGTAGGTACGTATGTATATGTACGTAGATGTTGGATACATCTATACATACATGGGGAGGGATGTTATATAGGATGGAAAATGAAAATTAATATATAGTACATAGGGGGTTTCTTTTTTCTATTCGCAACTCGGTGCGTAATAACCACACCGGAAAAAAGGAAATTATTCACTCGGTCTGCGTCGATGTCTCTTTTTTTCGGTAAAAATGGAGATGAAACGACGACGAGCGATCGTTCGCCGAGACTGCCTGATTCAACTAATTGCCCGATTGATTATTGACCGATGAGATGACGCGCTGACAATTGCGCGTTGAACATTCATGGTAAAATAGTTTGAATTTTATTACGGGAACGTGCGGACAATATGAGAGACGGGGAAAAAGGAGAATTGTTGTAAAGCAGAATTTTTATATACTTCAGAGTTATTGAGACGAACGACAAATCCTTGATCTTTACAAGAGAGACGGGAAGTTTAAGTTGTACAATCTAATCAATAGAGTCGAAAAAAGAAACTGTAAAATTAACGAGCACAAAAATAAAAGCTCGTAGTTTTTTTAATGTGTCATGTTCAAGGGTGTACTTGAGAAAATTACTGGTTTTGCGTAGTTGTTAAACTTCTCGGATCTCTCTTTCTCTTGGACAACCACGTCACATCTTTGTGGCAGAAATACATAGAAAAAGAGAGAGAGAGACACAAAGAGAGAGAGTCATATCTGACTTCGCATTGTAGCAAGTTTGCCGCGGAGTCAACGGGCCAATCGATAGACCGATCTAATTTAGTCGTAATCATGCTATTGTGTCACGATGTCTATTGTATGTACATCTGGCTCGATCTCTCTTTCGCATCAATCCCGTTTCATTGATGAGCATGGACGGTACTGCGGACCTTATTGCACATTTGTGTCTCAAACGAGTTTTCGAATGCTCGCGAAAATCGACGTCCGTGTGGAGATCGTATTGCGCGCTGTATCGCAACTCGATACTGTCGCACACCATCTCAATTCGGTTGTGCGCAGAAAACTAATTGCAAGTTTCTGATATAAAATTTCTTAGAGGATTTAATTGTCTGGTTTCTCTTCAAAAAACTTTTCAAAAAACATACATCAAAAAAGATCATCTATCGAGTAATAATAATATATAATTTTAATTCGCATGGTCTTCTATTTACAATGATTTTAATAAAAACGAGTCATTTGTCAGTTTTGTCTTGCTTCGTGTGACAATCAATTAATGAACATCGAACAAAGTTATTTAATCTGTTTTCCCACGTCGGACAGATAGGTAATTAATTATGCTTTATCTTGCTCTCGAGTTGTTCCTCTCTCTCTCTCTCTTTCTCTTTCTCTTTATCGCAATTTCAGCAACAAGTATATACATACATATATTATATATGTATATGTATATATATACATATATATATCCTACATATATACAGCCTGCAACAATGATTCGTTCAATGCGGAGCACAGCAGCCTTATGCTACGCAGTGAGGGAACTTCGTTGTCGCTGACTGTACAATCGCGCGTCTATGTAGAGATGTGTAACGATGTTCACGTTTCCGCATATCGAGCCGTTTTGCATAAATACGATTACGCGCAGGACAATAGGAAATAGCGCGGGTAACATTTGCTAATGTTATTAGCAGCTTCCCATCCGTCACGATGGTACGTACATGTCCGTGACCAACAAGACCGAAAGGGATGACGCTTATGATTGATCGGTGATGTTTTCTCCGAAATATTCTCTTGAATAATTTTGAATGTGCAAATGTTTACTTTTTGTACGTACATATAAAAGTAACAAATATATATTCAATTCTTGGTCTTTTTTTTTTAAGAGTAACAAATATATTAGATTCTTGATCTTTTTTCTCATATGCACATATAATAGATTTATTTCATTGTGTGAGTGTTAAATATTTCCGTATGTCCGATTTTTACTTATATTTTTAATTCTTAATTGTGTGTGTGTGTGTGTGTGTGTGTGTGTCTACACGGATATGTTTTTTCACGCGCTAATGTAGACTTTTACAAAAACACAATGTAAAGATTTTTGCAAATACACACAATAATACACGCACATAATGAAAAGAAATAATTTAGCGCTGCGATCATCATTTTTATTTCTGTAGCAACTTATTACGTTATGTGTTATGATTTTTTGGGTTTTGAGAAATTAATTTTAATTTTAATATTAATCGTTGTCGGAGCGATTAATAACACTAATTTGATTAATCATATTGCTTGATTATATGTCTATGGTTGTGCAACGTTATTGTTGTCATAATTGTATGTAGACAGTAGGCAATCCTCCAGTGAAGTAAATCATTTCCACAAATGTTGCAATTATCGATAAATATAGTGCTTGTCAGTACGTGAAATAATACTAATGGTGAGCATTAGTCTTTAGTATATAATCCGCTAAATTAGTTCTGTACTTTATAGCTGTACCTTTGTTCAATAAAAACAAACTAATGACTATTGACACAAACTTCAGAAAACAATAAGAAAAATTTAAAAGTACAAACATTTAACGTTTTGAAGTTTGTCATCAACAGAGGAACAGGATATATTCAACTTTAAGAAAAGACTTTATTTTTAATATTATATAGGTCACGCTTGAGATATAAATCGCCTACAGAAACTGAAATCAATATTAGAGATTAGTTTTTTCTTTAAATATTATATTTATATTTGTTACTAAGAGTGATATAATATCCTTACTGGCAATAGAATTACTTAATTATTTAAATTACTTAATTATTTAAATATACACATTATGTATAAAGAATAAATATACATTCCTACAAAGTTATATTCTTGCTGACTGTATCATTATTATATAATACTATTGTGGAATTAGTTATTAATAGAGTAGTACTAACACATGACAGAGCAATAGTAGAATATTTTTGCACCAGACTCCGTTAAAAAATTGTTTGTTTGAAGACACA
>QVNW01001378.1:0-23026 GCA_014825475.1 Pseudomyrmex flavicornis | reverse complement strand
ATCAAAATTAATTTTCTTTTTCGAAAAACTTTTCGATAGCACGGCTCATCGAAGAGGCGCGCAAGAAGCACGCAAAGCTCGGCGAGAACACGAGCGACTCCGGCGATATCGAGGTGGAACTCTGTTGCCGC
Source organism: Pseudomyrmex flavicornis (assembly GCA_014825475.1). Lineage (NCBI taxonomy): Eukaryota > Metazoa > Arthropoda > Insecta > Hymenoptera > Formicidae > Pseudomyrmex > Pseudomyrmex flavicornis. The sequence goes on along the minus strand of QVNW01001378.1, from coordinate 22,895 downwards.
GTTCCAACTCGAAGGGAACAAATTGCGTACAAGGGAAGAATGGAAAGGCGCGTGTGCGTACGAGAGAGGCACGCAGAAGAAAAGGAAGAGAGGGATCGATAGAGGCCAGAGAGGTTCGCGGAACGAGCAAAAATGATCGGAACGAGAGAGGAGGAGGGAAAGGGTTGTGAAGCGTGTATCGGCGACGATCGCGACCCGCGCGGATTTCCAAACAATGCGGCGAGCGAGCAAAGCGATCGCGTTTTGCGCTGCGGCGGAGGACTCGTCCAGAAGGATCGAGATATCGAGGCGAAGAGAAAGAGAGAAAACTGGAAATATTTAACATTAAGAAGAAAACGATTAAAAATGCACTTTAAAGTTTTTATGTAATTTTCGATTTTAATCTTTGTATTAATTGTAAGTTTAGTGTCATTTTAATCTTCTACAAACTTCGAAGCTTTTCTTTTGTTTTTATCTTTAAAAAAAATTTATTTACTTAATCGGAAGAAGAACGAGCAGAGGGATAAGCGGGTGTGTCAACAACAAATCAACAATTGCTCGCAGTTATTTCGCGACAATTATCGGCATGTAATTGACGAGAGGCAGATTTCGCGAGGGTAGAAACACAGGCGAACGAGGGTCAAAGCGTCTTCGGCGCGAACGAAGACAAGCGTGTGGGAGAAAAGAAAGAAACCGAGGAAGAAGGAGGAGAAGTTGGCGTGGTGTCGAGATAGGAAGACCAGCGCAGAAAGGAAACGGGCGAGAGAAAGAAAGAGCGCGAAAGGTAAAGAGAAGGTGAGAGACAGAACGAGAGAGAAGAGACCGACGAACGATTGGTCGATCCGGACACCAGAGTGGTATCCGGTTCAACCAATCAGCAGCGCCGACCTCCTCTGGGGTCTGGTCCCATTCATAGATCGAGCCCCGACCGGTCGGAGAGGAGGCCTTCACGGGGTCCGGTCGCGAAAGGATCGAGAGATCCTTGTCGATCCCCTTTCTCTGCTCTCCCTCCTTCCTTTCCGCTCTCTCTCTCTCTCTCTCTCTCTCTCTCTCACCGCCGTTCTCTCAAACGTCGTATGCAAACGTTGTCGGTCCATGGCGGACGCACAACGATCGGCCAATTATCCGCGCGCCATCTGAAACTTGGAACATGCGCGTCCTTTGCATGTGAAGAAAGAAGAAAGCTGGAAACAGTGGGGGAAAAATCAATTACAGAAAATGATCAGAATAAATATTACATGCAAAAAAAACCAGAATTATAAAAGTGAAATCATATCTAAAACAATCATCTAAATTTTAAGATCCTTGTATGCATCTCTGGAACTAGAAGAGAGTTCGGATATAAATTCTGGACGAATCTTCCTCGATGTATACACTCCATGTACAAGCAGCTGGCGATCGACACAAAGATCGCGATTCGATCGGCAATTCAATTCGATCGGTGATCGGATTCCGTCATTCTTAGAAGTCAGTCGGACATCGCCGCGTTGATCGGCGCGCGATCGACTCGATCGACTATTTATGAGACCCCGCGATATATGGTATACACAACGTGTAACGCATCGTGGCGCGCGCGCACGCACGCACGCATTGCACGCACGCATTGTACGTGGCGCGGGTTTATCAGGAGGAGGAGCCTCGCCATGTTTGGCGGAGGAAGATCGTCCCGTGCGTCGTCGTCGATCTCGTCGACCGCGCGCAAGGATATCCGCGCGCCCGCCGGTTTCTCTCATTTCTCGGCAAGAACCTCGCCTATATATGCCTTTGCTCCTTTTGCCGAACCGGCCATTATTTATAGACGAATTATTACTGCACGCGCTTTCCGTGTCCCGCACGGATCTCTTGACACGATCGAAAATGGCCGTTTTTGCACACGATTCGGAAAATTGAACGTTCTTTCTCGGCGAACATGCATGTCGCGCAGTACACGATGCAATTCCTGAGCAACCGTCATACAATACTCATATCGCTTCCTCGTTTTCACTAATTGTGACGGAGGCAGATATAAATCAGTAGTCCAAGTCAACGGCAATCGAACAAATCTAGTAGTACAGATCAATACAAATCAAAATCAAACGCTTATTTATTTTTTCGTACTTACAGTAGAACTTCCCAAAACGTGTGCGAATCCACTCTCAAAACGTATATTTTTTTCTCCTTCATTGCTTTTCCCACCATTAAGTATGGTTCCAACTGAAACTGCGCTAGCGGTAAGTCTTTACGCATGCGTGAGTTAAAAAGTGAGGGAAAAGGGGAAGTACAGTAGAACTCCAGTAATTTCGAGCACATAGAACTGATACTTCCTAGAATTCGAAATTATTTTCTTCTCCTTCCAGCGACCAACTGGTAGCAAGAAACGAAAAATACAGTATTTGTCTCTTTCTTTTGTTTTTCATCGTCTTTCTCTATTTGTTATTTGCGCAGAATACTCAAGAATATCGGGGAATCATGAATAGTGGGGGAAACTATTGGCCCGTCTATCAAGGAGAAGTCGAAATTGTAGGAGTGCTCGAAATTATTGGAGTTCTACTGTATACGTTTTGGGAGGTTGGTCGGTCCCGACTGTATACGTTTCGGGAGATTGTACTGTATTTAAGATTTTGTGAAAAGAGAACGAAACTATAGCTTGTGATTGCACAAATTTTTATTTTCCACACGGAAAACAATTTTTGTTATATTTTATTTGCTTTTGGAATAACAAAGAAGATTCGTTGGTAAAACTGCATAAAAGGGGAGCAGCCTCCGATGACCTTGAGTTTGACATATTGTGTCAAGCTCATGCCTTCGAATAAGAATCTGAAAGTTTTATCCGGCGGTCATTGTTTATTAAAAAGTTATTATCAAAAAAAGTTTCACCAATACGACATTGTTTTTCGACACCATGTACATTTCAGAAATAAGTGTATGATGTGTATATACAAAAATATCTGTGTTACACGCAAATGTTTATGTGTATGCGTGAGACAGTGTGTTCTGCTCCCTCTACGGGCGGGCTTTACTATCAAAAAACTAGACACAGTTGTAAACCTATGTGATCTTGCTATAATAAGCGACGATCTAAACCGAGGTGAAGTCCATGAATTTACAATTTTCCGCGCAAAGCGAGGTTCAACTCAACCTATGTGCCTAGTTTTTTGATAGTGGAGCTTCTCCGTAGGGGAGGCGGAACCCACTGCCTCGACGCATACATTTTCCATGCAAAGCGAAATTTCCCATAAATATATACAAACAAAATATTAGGTAAAGTTATCTGCTTTACTGTCTGACACCTACTGACAAGCCGTACATGGTAGTCAGCGATGAAATCAAAACAAAGATGTATGTTGATACAATATGTCAAGGTTGTACGTAGGTAGGTACGTACTGCTCTATGATAGGAACAAAATGTTTACTCTTTTAATGTACGTGGTTGAACAAACAACGACCGCCGAATAAAATGTTCACAACGACACTCAGGGCCATGTCCATGATACCATACACTATGTCAAGCTCATGGAAGCTGCTCTCCTTTTATGCAGTTTTATTTATATATGTCTTATTTATTTATATCATGTATATAAATCTTATCTTATTTCCCACTTATATTTTTTATTAATAAATCGAACTGTGTATCGACTGCGATTACAAGTTTTTCATTCAAGCGGTTCAGATATGCGAGTCGACGACAGGTGCGGGGATTCGGGATAGTGCGTATTGTCCTTTCGTCTCTCTTTCATAAATCTCAATAAGGCCTCACCACCGTATTACCCGCACACCACTTGGTCGGTCTTTCGCGGTTATATAGCCCACGGTCTTCTAATAACACACCGCGGCGCGCAATGCGCCCCGGGGGGTGAAGGCGAGAGAGCGGGCCGCTCGATTACAGGATATACCACAGATGACGTGATATTAACGTAATGAATACCGATCGACCCGATGCCCATCGAGACACATGTTATAATGCGCGCGCGGCCGCTTCTGGTAATACTCAGGATGACCGGCATCAGGTGCGAGCCACTTTAAAACGATAGTGTCATTCAATGACAGCAATTGAAAGTTGTGTGTATTATTTGCATAAAATCAATTAAAATTTCAATGTGTTTTGTATCAATTATATTTAAATTTTCTAAAATGAAACAAAGCCAACCTCGAATAAAAATGCGCAATGATTGTGTGTGTTTTATTGATAAAAATTTGACGTTTCAAATCCTGGATGAGAGATCGCCATCTTCAGAAAAAAAATAAATTAAATAACACGTATTAATTTCTGTAACTTGATATCGCATAGGAAATTTATCTTCTTTCTGACGATGATCTTATCCAGGGATCGGAACGTTAAATTTTTATAAATAAAACAATCATATTCGATCACACATCTGCGCTCATATTGGCCGTTTGTTTTTATCATTTTGAAATATTTTAAATTGCTAAGTCCGCACTTCTTCATATTATTATTTAAATTTTGTTGAATAATTATATTAATTAGTCACACGAGTAATTTTCTTTTAAGAAAATTTCAGCGCAGACTGAAATAATGCGCGACATTAATATTAAAATGATGCAGATAAAATCTCCAAATTTCAGCATGTCCCGTTTTCTTAAATTTCGAAAAAAAAACGCCCGTCGTTCAGCGTCTTAATGTGACTCGCGATTGTATTCGCAACTTATTATTTCTGTAATAAATTTTTTCGTAGAAGAGATTCCACGTTTATTACAGAGCTGCGACGGTAATTGCGATGTCGCCGAATTTCAGCGGTGCGAAAATATATCGCCGGCGGCTGCGACGCGCCGATCAGAGGAATTCCCGTCATCTCGGGGGAAACACACCTCGATCGAAAACACCACGAGTGTATTCCCGCGAAGAACAGGCGCGTTAATTGCAGGATCGACGCGAAATTCCTCGCGAAAACCGAAGGAGGGAAGACTTCCCAGTCGACGACGACGTGCCATCGAACGTGGCATTGATGTCTCCAAGTAACGTCAGCTTGACTTTTCAACACGCTCGACATGCTCCTTCCAGAAAATCCATCGAAATGTAACAACACCTCGTGCATAAAAAACGTTCGAGAAGAAAACATTTCGCAATTTATTTCGCGACCTAATTTCTTCTTGCGCGTAAGAACAAAAAAAAAATAAAAAAAAAAAACGATGTACATTACGTGTAAAATATATGCAAGTAACCCTTATAACGCGGTTTAAATTGTGACAACCCTTGTTCAACGCGATTGCGATTTCGATATAATCGCGGCTTTAAAATTTTTAGAGTTTTACTTTTTTACTTTATATTACTTTTATCATATATTTTTTAAAATAAAGTGAACGAAATGTCCAAGAAATTTCAAGCGACGACAATATCCAACCACCCATAAATAAAAAACGTCGATACTTTGAAGACAGTGATTTTGACGATTAAAATCTGCATTTTATTTTATTTTATTTTGTGCACAACATTTGTGCATTATGTGCAGTGAAGTTTATGGCTTGTAATTATCTTATAATGTTGTATGGATAAAAGAAGTTTAATTGATTCCCTTTAGGGTTACAATATTTTTCAACACTTCTATATCCACGATCCATTTATATTCGCGATCCATTCGGAGGTCCGATTCAGTTCGCTTTTCAATCGATAAACTCGACTTGAAAGAGACCGATCCGGAAAAATCCGACGGTGTTGATTCGAACTCGGGACCTCCCAACTCGCAACCTTCGCACTCAGACCGCGAGACAACTGGGTCTGGATTGCGATTTATGATGTTGTATGTATTGCACTAAAGTTTATTTCATAGTTTATGTATTGTTCTCAATTTACATGAATTTTTTTAATTAGATAAAAAATGTCGTAAAAATTTTTGTCGGACACGCTCTAATGTTGTTATATAATTTGACAAAAATTTGAAAGAATGTAAACAAATAGTGTCCAACTCCGGTTTTTAATCTGATCTGCGCGATTTACATAACGCGGCATTTTCTGTGGAACGGAATATCCGCGTTATACGAGGGTTACACATATCTTCGCAAATATACGAAACGCTATACATACGTTCTTTTTCTACAGGTTAAGTCCTACTTTCGCGCACCTATCGACGAGAAACAGTGTCGCATTCGCTCCTCCTACTGACAAATCAACAGCAAATTAAAATTCTCGTCCTTGCGAATCTTAGATTCGCGGGCGTTAAATCTGGTGGGACGCGATTCTGCCACCGGTCGTAATCTTTTACCCGCGGACCCTCCGGGGTCCCGAAAGACCAGTTTGGTCCAATTAAGTCGTAACCCGTTTCGGCAAAGTAACCCGGCGTGCGATCCCATTCGAATTTCAAATGGCTCGTATTTAATTGCCGGTTTCAACGCCTTTGCGGATAATAAATATTTCGGGCAAAATACTTTGGTGGAATAATTGGTGGAAAAAAAGTATCTTGTTGATTCAGATTTTTAAAAGAATTACTCGCCAGTATCGTTGAGGAAAGAAATTACGGTGCGTATAATAACGGACGCGTAACATAATTCGAGATGACATAATTTATCCAACGTACATAAAAAAAAGCCTTTTATATTAATACAACGACAGTTTTTCGAATTATCGCGCGCGTCATTTTACAAGACCGTGAAAAAACTCCACGCGTGAATTATCATCCGGGTGCGCTTATATTCGCGCCAATCATCGATTGCATCAAATCCTCATATCAGCGACGACCTGGAGGATTGATGACAGAGAGAAAGATCGAGAAAGAGAGAGAGAGAGAACGAAATGCAGGACTCTTGGCGGGACAATCAGCGACGGCGGGAAGGAAGGAAGGAAGGCGACGATATCGGCGAGGTGGCGGTAATCCGGCGGGTTTTAATCATCGGCCGACTCGTCGCGTCGGGATCGCCGTGGTTCCTCCTCGACGATTCTCACCCCCCCCAGCCCCTCTCCACCTGCAAACTCTTCCCTCCCCCCGCCCCGTTCGTAGGAGGTTTCGAAGCTTCACTCTCCTCTGTACGGGATGGATGCCACCCGCGAGGGCGGATAGAAAGAGGGAGGAGGTGAGAACCCGTAGAGGAGAAACCCCCGTAGAGGGGTGGCGAGCGACAGCCGGCGCTATGCGGATCGTGCTTATCTCGGACTAGCAGACGCGTCGCAATCGATATATCTCGCGAAGGTTCCTCTTGATAGGTGCCCCAGCCCCCGGTGCTCTCTCACCCTCTCGCGATATCTATCCCGGAGCAGGGAATGGGTGGGTGGGTGAGTGAGTGAGCGAGTGAGTGAGTGAGTGAATGAGTGAGAGAGAGAGAGAGAGAGAGAGAGAGAGAGAGAGAGAGAGTGAGAACGAAAGATCGTATGTAGACGAGCGCGCACACGAGGACACCTCGTCCTCGAACCGCTGCAGAAAAGATCAATTTTAGATTCGTAGCGATTTATAACTTCCTCTAATATGGCAGCGATACCATCTTCACCCCTCCCGCGCGCTCTCGAGACCCCCTTCTCTCGCCACCGCGCCGTCTCTCTCCGCGCCGCCGACCGCTTCACAACGATCTCGCAGATACGCGAGCCCTTAAAAGACTGCTCGATTCGCGGATTCGATTTAAAAAAAAAAAAAAAAAAAAAAAAAAACTGCCCCGCTAATCGCGGCCCTTCAGCCAAATCGTAACTACTGTGACAGAAATAACTCGGAGACGAGTTTTTATTTGGGGATTGGAAAACAATTTTTTTTAAATCCAATTAAACATTACTTCGATTACAAATCGTCGAATTACCAAAGAACATTTATTATTCGCAAATCGACACAAACAGCTTTTCGCGAAGATCATGTCAGAAACAAAGATCTTCTTCGATTACCGATGACGATCGCGGTTGCATTCTTTCGAATGACGGTCTTCTCGTGAACAAGCAACTGGACACGCCGGGAAGAGAGGAGAAAGAGAGATTCTCGGGAGAGAGGACCCCGGAGGGCGCGCACACACCCACGCGCGGAGCCCGAACATGACCGGCACACGTTTAACGAGGCGCGATCGCGCGGGAACGTGTCCGGAGTCCGCAGCAGATATGTTAATCTACGCTTGCGGTGCGAAGCCGATTCCCCCCCCCCTCTCTCTCTTGGGATGGACAACGATGGTTGTTTGCGTGTTCGGAATCCGACGCGCAAACTCCCTGCCATAATTATAAATCAGCGTGCCGTATGCAAATGCATCGCCGAGAAATCCTTCGGCACGTGCGCGCGAGCGAATCCTCGTCAATTAACCTCCTAACCGCGCGCGGATATTACGAACGGCGAGAAGGAGTCACGCATCTGTGACGCGTCGCTTCTACGCTGACGAGTCTTCGGGAAATTATATCAAGGAATTATCCGTGCACACACTTATCCCACTTTACACGCCACTCTTCGGAATCACGCGCGACTATACGTAATTAATTATGCGAGTCACGAGAGACGGTCTCTCGATTTTATTAACGTCAGAATCGCTTTTTCCGAAAAAAAAAAATATATATATATAAATTCAAAACTGTGTTTCAGACAATGTTTCGTAAAAAGATATAAAATAATTTATACATTTACATTTTTTAATTTTCTTCCTTTAATTAAAAAAAACAATCACACAGATTTTTAAGTTCCGCGAATTTTCTGTTTTGCGCGCGTTAATGCCAGCAAGTTCGTATTTCCCGCGTAAGTAAATAGAACGTAGGAGAAAAATTTACTCGGGTTTGAGGGTAGATAAGTACAAGGTGACACTTAGCAACCGTTTGGACGTTAAACGAACTGTTAACACGGTTATCGGACAAGGACCATTGCGCAGCAGGTGGGTGGGGACTTTCTTTTTGTTCTTTGTCTAATCTTCCGCTATTTTCTCTTTTTTTTTATCAATCCCCGAAAGTACGTCCCTAACCTTCAATTCTTAATCCTTCGGTCTTTACTTTCTCCGGTGTTTTCATAGTATTTCTAGTTTTTAACAAAGTGAATTTATACGAAAACATTATATACAGAGTTATTAAAACGTTCGGTGAAGAAGGTATTTATTTACGCGAGAGAAAAAGAGATCGTAGAATAGCATAATTCGAGGTCCAAGAAGTTTTATACGTTTAAATATAACAGAAAACCACCGTTTTCCGGAATATAGCGTCGCTTGGGGAAACTGTCGTCGCTATCGATGGCCAATAATCGCGAACACTCTCACAGGAGCGCAAGGAAGAAAGAGAGAGAGAGAGAGAGAGAGAGAGGAGGGTGATGGTGTACACCTTATACCTCCGAGTATACGTAAACAACGACAGAGAGCGAGTTCCGTTATCAGCAGCGCGCAGCGCGTCCCGTTCCCGACGGGTCGGGGGCGTCGTCGTCGTCGTCGTCGTCTTTATCGCGGACGACGCCGCGCGCGCGCCGCGCGTCTTGTTATCAGCGCGACCATTAGAATATCTAAATACCACCCCCGCGTTCCGAATCCCGTCTTTCTTACCCACACGCAGCGGTACTCCGTGAAGCTATTAAAAACACGTTCCTTTCGCGAAGAAAAGACGAAGTTTGTTGCGACGATTTACATGCGAAACGTCACTGATCCTTCCGACAACAATTAACCCTTCGCAGACACGGGTCTCCCAGACCCACTCAAACATTTCAAATTTTTCAGCAAAAATTGGTTTTCTTTAAACGCTTATATCTTCGAAACTACTAGAGATTTTTCAATTTGTTTTATTTTGTTTTTGTTTCTTTTTTCAAACAGAATCGATTTAGAAAAACGAAATTTTCGATTTTAAAGTCGCATCGGTCTCACAGACTTAGTCTAGTCGTCATTTTAGAATCTCTGTATGCAAACGGTTACGATGCCATTGTGTTTTGATTTATCATTTAACAATAAAGAGTAATCTTACGATTTCAGTGTGTTTATAAAACTACGAAAGAAAAAAACTAAAATAAAAACCTACTTTTTAAAAAAAAACTACTTTTTATTTTTACACGGAAAAAAAAATTTGCTAGAAGAGCAAATCTTAAACAACTAGTTACTGTATGGCCAGCAAGAAAAATTTGTTCAGTCTGTTGAAATCTTTGTTTCGTCAACAAAACGTTTTGTTGTGCCAAAAACGTGAAACAAAAATTTAGCAGACTCATAAAAGTTTTTTTGCTGGCCGTATTAATAGCCAAAACTTCTTTTCCCGTGTACATTATCAAAAGTTTATTACAATTTATTATAATTATCGCAAAACTCTTAAATTATAATCTCATTTGATAAAATAATCTCAATTGATATTACACACACATATACCGCGCGCGATTACGTCTATTAAGTTTTGCCTGACAGCGATTTTATCGCAGATAAGCCTTGTATCGTTCGCGTACGCTAAAATCCACAGAAAGGAGTAGAGGGATCTGTCGAGATGCCTGAGGATGATGGCTGAGAGCAAGGGAGCTGGGAGGAGGAAGGGAGGGAGGAGTGGCAAAGGTAATCTCTGTACCGAGCGTGCTGCCTTGGAAGGGTTAAGTTGTAGAACGTCGACTGGCCGACGAAGATAAGGACTGCTCTCTTCTCGTCGAGCCGCAGAATCCGCAGGACCCCTCAGCCGCGAAGGATCCCCCGGGGGAGGATCTCCGCGGACGAGATTTCGGAAAGCGCGCGAGAGAGCGGGGACACGGTCTTCTCTCTTGCAAGACGGTCTGATAAAATTACGACAACGACGACGACGACGACGAGGGATCACGAACGAGCGGCTGATCCTCGCGCGATTAATCCTGTGAGGAAAAAGAAGAAGAAGCGTCGCCATTCGACAGCGTCACTTTCGACGTTTCAGAAGGGAGATAACGATCTCGATTCAATCCGAAATGTTCGAGTCGATCCATATCTTAATAAACGTCAACGTATGACAAGTTTTCAGAGATCAAACTCGAAAGATAAATATTCGCGAAGAAGTTGACAAAATTCCGCGTATCGCAAAATTCGTATAACAATTCGAAAAAAAAAAAAAATGTTATTTTTAAACCGCGCGCAAGCGGGCGGCGATTCATCTACTCGCGACACAATTTATATACCGGGTGCACCTTAACTTACGATAATCTACGAGCGCGCGACTCGATATTACACTCGCCTAGATTCGCATTCAGGATCTCCTTCTCTCACCCTCTCACCCTCGCTTTCGTCGCTCTATCGGGCAGCATAAATCAACCCCGCGATCTTAATAAATGCGAGAGAGGAAGAGGACGACGACGACGACGACGACGACGAGGTAGCAAGAATTGAGAGAGGGAAGGCGAGTGCGAGGGCGCGGTGGGAGATGCGAGAGCGGACGGTATGAAACGTCGGGGCGGTTGGTAGGCAGCTAATATCCTCCTGGCCGCTATCCCTAGGCTCATCTCAATAAATTCAATATACTTGTGTAAATCGGAACCCCTCCCGTCCCTTCGTCCTCTTTCCTCTCTCACCCCGCTCTCTTCTATCCTCTTTCTCCACCCTCTTTCTGTGGGACGGAGATGAGCTGCGGCCCTCTCTCGCATCCCCCTCAGCGTCCCTTTCCAGCTCTCATCCTCTTCTTCCGACCACCCCCTTTCCCTCTTTCGTGTACCCGACGCCAACGATAATGTATCGGTTATTGATTACCCGTAATGAGCTGCTCACTTCAATTTTTCCACCCGGTATACCCAACCCGGGGACTGCAAATGTGTGCACGCGCGCGCGCGCGGACGCGAATGTAAAAACGCGCTTAATGGCGCGACAGCATCGGCATTTTCTCGCGATTTATATGGGAATGTCGTCGTGGCGGCGGGCGGTGGCGCGAGTTATCGGGGGTTGTCGTCACACATGACTTTTGGCGCAAGGCGTGTGTAAATTGACTTGGCCTTTATACGTTTGCGTGTCTGTGTGTATAATTATACTGGACAATAAAAACTATTCCAAATCAAAAATTTAAAGAGCGTACATTAAAAAAAAAAAAAAAAACAACAATTATAAAAGTGTTTTTGCCATTTTTTTAAGCACCTCGGCATTTCTCGATCATAGTCTTTTCTAGAGTAAGCGTTAAAATGCACAGACAAAACGAACTATACCCTGTATGCATTCATTGCATTCGGTGTGTGAGGCAGTATTATCTAACTGTTAGGAAGTAACACTCGGCCCGTCATTAGCGAGGTCGGAGAAAGAGTGTTGAAAGGGTCGAAACGACAGCGGTAACTTTGCCAGGCCGAGCAGCGGAGCCGGAAAACGATGGACGACGACACGCCGTTCCCCGTTAGTTAGATCGATAACGTTAACTCGTTATGTATGTACTGCAACTTACGGCGCATACGAGCGCATTTTATTGCGGTGTTCTCGTTTGGCTCAATTCGAGAGAATCAAGCTAATTAAAATCGTTTAGAGAACGCGGTACGTTTGAAATTTAGTGAAATAATTACGTCTATATAAACGTATATTTAAACAAGTAGAAAAACATGAAGTCTCTCTGTCTCTCTCACGCTCTTTTTTCTGTTCATCCGTAAACAATTGTTTAACGTCGTGTGTTACACTTGTTATAGACTAAAATATCTTTGGCTCGATTTATAACAACGATATAATAAATCTCTAACAAATTTAAAAATACTTTTTGAAAAATTCTTTCGTTACACAAAAAAAATTGTTCATTAACCCCTTGTAGCCAGACGTAGATCTCCCAGACCCACTCAGAAATCGCGTCGGCGTTTCTAAAAAAAATTAATTTTTTTTAAACGCCTATATCTTCGAAACTACTAGAGATTTGTTTAATTTATTTTCTTTTTTTATCGACGCAGAAGTGTTCAAACTGTCGATTCAAAAAAAGAAATTGAAAAAATATTGATTTTTCGCGAAAATATTCGATCTTTAAGTCGCGTAGGTCTCACAGACCCGGTCTGACTAACTCGTTATTTTTGAGATCTGACGACAAAGAGTTAATTTTTGATAAAAAAAAATTATCAAAATTTCTCTTCGCAACAGTTTGTTTTGTCAACTTGGCATCTGTCATCCTTACTGTATCCGAGAATCGTGTATTTCGTGTGAAAGAGATATGAAAGTTTATTAGTCGCGAGGAAAAGTTTAATATGGAAGACTTCCGAATTTTCTATCTGTGTTAGCAAAAACCGCAATAAATAGCGCGCTCTGTGGGTGATAATAGCAGGGAGAGAAGAATGCCTCTCAAGGTTCGTATATTCCAGGTAATTTCTTAGCGATCAGGCGGAGAATTTAACGGCCGAACCCTTACGCGTTAGGGGTGGCTTTTCCCCGTCCCTTAATATCTGTTCCTATCTCGAGGACGACGAGCTTTTCATCGAGTCGTTAGTTAGCGGCCGCGCCAGAACGGGCTTCCTCTCTCGAGGACAAGGGAGAGAAAGAGAGAGAAAGAGAGAGAGTTATCGACGAGTTATCGCCGCGAGAGTTGTCCTCGCCGTTGTCGGCCTAACGTACAATTGCGCTTAAGCGCCTCCGCGCCACCGCGATTTTAATCGCTTCGAGACTTACTTCCCGCGGCTCTCGCAAGTCGACGCGGAATTTTTTCGCGATACTTATAATGCAAGTAGAAAATCGAAAATTTTACATAAAAATATAAAAATATATTTGAAATATAAAAACATGAGATTTGATACATAAAAAAAAAAAAAAAATTGCGCGTATCGGTTTTCGCGAGATGCCGACTCGAGCAAGAAAATCCGGAAGAAAGGAACAATTAGAAAGTTTTCCAAAGTAAGTCTTATTTCGCCATTTTATGAATATGTATGTACGTGAATGTAGACGCAAATACAGTTTTACAATTTTCCTGCAATTTGGCATAAATTGCGCCGAGCTCTTTTCGCCATTCCGACAATGAGTTTTTCATCGAGTCGTAAATTAACGGGCAGGACTCCTTTTCGCGCATACAACCATGCCGGCCATTTCTTTCTCCGAGTTATCGACAACTTATCGTCTCCACTTCTTCTCCCCTCTCCTCTCTCTCTCTCTCTCTCTCTCTCTCTCTTTGTCGTGTTCTAATGCGAAAACCGTATTTAACGGTCTACGCCGCTTATTACGGTCGAAGAATCTCTTCCAGCGATTGCAAGGACCTTCTTCTCTTTCTCGATTGCGATTGCAGAACTTATGTACTACAATATATTACGTACTGAGATATTTTGCACGTTATTGCTCGTTTTCTCTTCTCTGTGCGATATTTGAATTATATTAACCTTAAAAGCTATCGTACAAAATTACGTTAATGCTATCATATAAGTAAAATTTTATTCCAGTGTAATTTTTTTATTTTAGAAATAAACAAAAAGTCGTCAAAAAAGCCTATAATCGTGTGAATTATAAAATAAAATTTGTGGTTACGTTTTTTTAATAACATTAAAACAAAATTTGTATGGAGTGAAATTTCATTCATGACAGCCTTTGAGAGTTAATGCACACACATTATTTGCATTTTAAGTTTTTTTTTCTTATCATTTAGATAATATAACTATTATTTTCTGCTTTAATTTTTTCTATTATAATTATCTTTATTTTATTTATGATGATATTTTTATGCCATCTTTTAAAATAGAGTTTATTTTTGTTTTCCGTTTCGCCAAATATTTATTTTTATTAGCGCGTTATCGATCACGAGTTCCCGCTTGTGTGGGACGTGCGGGAAAACGAATTCAGGAACAGATTGGAAACCGTTTCGGTAAACGCGTCGATTTTCCGCTGACGACGACGCACGCCGCGCGCTGCCATCGAGGAAAGGCGCAATCAAAGGGCGGCAACACGAGGTCTATCTGTTGCCGCATGATCTATAGTTGTGAGAGGGGATGTTCCTCGTTCCCGCGGAAAGATTTTCACTCTGTGTGCCGCGCGTGATAAATCCGACGTGCCCGCGACGACGAGAAGCCGGAAAACATCGAGTCGCGCGAGATATATCGACCGCGCGCGCGCGCGCGCTAAATGCATTTCCAAACAATTTTCGTTGCAAAAGTATCCGACAGCCATCGAATTACGAATGGGAATGATCGACGGCCGAGAGAGATCCCGTCCTTCAATTATTAATAAAAATGAAAGCTGTCTCATCGAAACGCGCGCGCGCGTTGCTCCAGTTTTTTTTTTATTTATAATATACACGCACGCGTATCTCTTTTTTATCAAATTTCGGAGTTCAAAGAAAAACTGCGCCGCGCGCGTGTGATGATTGGCATCCAATCAAAAGTTATATTTGATTTCACATAACAAAACTGTAAAAAAGCGCGTCGAGTTGGGAAACACTTAAGGATATTCCTAAAGTGGATCTGTTTTTTCGATAAAACTGAATTTTTTGCGCACACTAATCTTTTTTCCTGATTGTGTGGATTGATAAATCCTTTTCTACAATTAAAGTACATACAATAAGGGATGGCGTTCAAATTTATATTAAAAAAATATAAAAAATTGAAGTTTAAAAAACATGTTTTTTTATTTTGTTATATAAATTTGAACGTCCCGGATCCCTGATTGTATGCACTTTAATTGTAGAAAAAGATTTATCATTCCACAAAGCCAAAAAGAAGATTAATGTGCGCAAAAAATTCAGTTTTATCGATAAAACAGATCCACTTTAGAATCTTCTTAAGTGTACACCTAAAAAATAAAAAGCGCGCACAATCGCGAGCCGAGTTTCCACTTTTTTTTGTTACAATAAGTTTAAGAAGAAAATAAACACATTGCAATAATATATGTTATTTTTCTAAAAAATAATATCTTCTTAGAACTCTTGTGAAATGTACACCTGCGAGAAAAATACATTTACAAAAGAAATACATCTAGAAGAGAGAATTCTATCCGAAAACTATGCTCGATTTGCGCTTCCACGTGCAATTTCCGCGATGATGCGACGCGAGAGATTTATCGGTCCTGCGACGCGATATTAAGGCCGCGTCTGTACCGGGTGTGTCAAAAAAAAAATGGTGAAAGCGAGACGACGCCACGGCGTTTATCTGCGAACTCCGGCTCATCGTTTTCTCCGCTTTCATGCATCGATGTCCCTTATCATCTCGTGTTCCGCATCGTGCATTACGCGCGCGCGCGCGCGCGGCGCGCTCGCGCTCGCGTTCTCTCTTTCGCTTGATTGATACGCAAAGTTGACAAAGTGCGCGAGGCGAAGCGCGCGGCGCGCGACGCTCGTCTACGTCGGTTCGGCGCGCCGACGTTAGTAAAGGGGTAATGGCCCGGCAACGGTATCTTCAACGTCGTTGTGTACCTTCGACACGTCGCGTCGCGCACCGCCCGCTTCCGTATCTTTTTCCGAAGCACCGGCGAATAGATGAATAGATAGCTCGGTATATTTCACGTCCGGAGCTGCTCTTTTTCCCGAGGCCGGAAGTTCTCCGGAAAAGGCTTTTGATTTTAGTAATCGCGACGTGTGTGTTCGACGTTAACGCGCTCTAAACATGACTATTTATAATTCTCGAATTTCAATAAGAGAATAAAAGAGAGAAAGAGAGAGAAAAAATTATCGAATCTCGTAAAACTAGTACTAGTTGTAATCGCCCAAGTCGCAAAATTACGTGCAAAAAGCTTGTTCGCAAAATATCGTTCTCGCCCATATCTAGATGTTCAACAATTCTGTAGGAAAAGGGGCTGTGTTTTCGCATTTGATACACTTGATATGGTTTCTCTCTTCCCCCCCCCCCTGGCCCCCGAAAGTTTCTGGGCCTCGACGATGACGACGATACGTGTATTCGTTCGGGGGCGGTCGGTGTGGCGCGGTGTGGCGGCTGATGGGGGCTTATCGCGAAGTGCACGCGGTCGCCACCGCCAGTCACCAACCGCGGAATTCCGAGGAACTCGCGGGGGGTTGGCGAGACGAGCGGGGGGATGAGTGTATATCGTCGTTCGGTGGTGCCAGTTTTCTGATCGCGATGGATTTCTTTCCCGGTGGGAACCGAGCATCGCACCGGCCTCGATAACGCCGAAGGGACGAAATGAATGCTCCTCCCCCTCTGACGTAACCGACTTCGCGATGAATATCCCCCCTTCCCGCCCACCCTTCTTTTCCGTGGCAGCGCGCTGGTAACAGGCTTCCGGTGAACGTTGATAGTTTTGTGATACATAATACTCATATGTGTTGGTTTTTAGGTTTTTTTTTCTCTGTTTTTTAATTAATCAAGAGATGCTATGTGGAATATTAATTTAATTTACCACTTTTTTACGTAAATTATTGCACCACCAGGGCTGAGCTCGCGAAGGATTCGTACGTATTTCAGAATTTTATTCACGTAGTTTTTTTTCTTTCTCGAATTTCATTTTTCTGATTAAAATATCAAGATGTCAACCGTTGCGTTGATTACAAATAATCGAAGATAAGAGAGATTTAGATCGAGTTAGATCAAATTAAGCTTCATCGAGTGTTCAAAATAGATAAGTTTATTTTTCTGATACGTTCTCCAGTGAAGATATTAAAATTCTGCAAGCTTTTAATTCCAGCTAATTATCTTGACTTTAATATCGTTTTATGTTGCTCGTGACATTTATTTTTTTTCAAATCTCCCTGAAATATTTCACACACACAAAAAAAAAGGACATCGGCGACATCGATGCGTCCCATAAAAAACGAAGTCCGGATTGCGAGCCCGTTCCCGGATCGATCTCGCGAGCGTGCGGTTCGCGATGGATTTCCAGGGCGTTTCGCTCGCGATCCCACCATGGGATGAAGCGGGGGGAGGGGGAAGGAAAGAAAGCTGAGGAGCACAGCCTAGGGGGCTGCATCGAGATCGGGATGCGATGTGCACCAGGTGCACCGAGAGAGAAAGAGAGAGAGAAGGATCGGACCGCGAAGAGAGCGCATAAGCACGGGGACGGGCCCGCCGCGATGCAATGCAGATACGAGCTGCATCCACGGTTCATCTTCCTCTCTCCATCTATTTTTCTGGCCCTTCCTTGTGTTAAGACGTACTGTGTTAATAAATACTCTGTCTAAAAAAAAAAAAAAAAAAACTTGATCAGATTGATATCATATTGCGTGTTACGTTATTATATCGCGTGCGGTTTAATTGGAAAAAAAATTCTACAGAATCAAAATATAAGTTTAAAATAAATAGAAAATTTATTTTAAAAAATCACGTTATCCTACTTTATTTAATTAGAAATAACAAACTTCCAGTTCCATTTTATCGCACGCATCTACGTTCGAACGTTATGCTCCGCCGTCTCGAGAGTGTGCCCCCTACGCCTTTTCCTGAACCTCTTTCAGATCCCCTCGCCTCAGTGCATTCCCTCGTTTATCTCTTTCGATTCTCTCGCCTTTCTCATACGAGCCTCTCCGTCTTGCTTAAACCATTCTGTCCCCTCTCGCTCGGCCGCAACGGCTATATATCCCTCCCTCCCATAGAGCCCCCTTCGTCGGTTCGCGGCGGATGGGAACCCGAGATGCCCTTCTACAGATACAAATGGGTACCTATGCCAACGGCGTAACCTGTTATTATACATTCCCCTATACAAACAACGTGTTAATCGAGCCCACACCCTACGTGCGCCGCGTACGGGGAGGGGGGAAGGAGAGACTGGGTCCCCCGTTTTCCTCTCCAGCCTTCATACCTGCCGGCCCTTGCGCAGCTCCGCGCACGCGGCGCAAGTGCGGAGAGGATATCCGATACGTATGCGCGCTTCATGAAAATCGATTTATCGATTATTCCGTTGTTAGTTCGTCTCTCTCTCTCGATCTCTGTATTGTTAAACTGAAAAAATCGCTATTGTTTTTATTTTATTTTATTTATTTCGATATAAATTTTGATCACTATTTAGTTCAAACGAACATGTTAAGGATATTACATTTGTATGTAAAACATAAAATACTTGTGACATACCGTGCACAAAACTTGTGATATACAAAGTCGATTTTTATCTTAAAGATAAAATAAATGTGTGTGTGTGATCACCAAATATATTCTTCAATAATAGGATAAAATATATATATAATATTTTTTCTCTCTCTCTTTCTTTTATCGATCTGTCGGATGACGCGCCAGAGATCGAGAGGGATCGTAACGAGCGTATTCGCGAGAGAAGAGGAGATCGCACGTCTGTTCACGAGGAGGTCCGCCGATGATTTGTTTACTCGAATATCGCCCTCGATGCGATGCGCGCGCGAACCCGCCCATGCGATACGGCAACGAACCCAGGTCAGCAACGAACCCTGACCCCTCTGGCTAATTATTGTTGGCTCTAGATCGCCGATACCGCGCCCGCGAGAGATCTCTCTTTCTCTCTCCCCTTTTCTCTCTCTCTCTCTCTCTCTCTCTCTTTCGCTTACTCGCGGATATCGACAAGACAGATCGTTGCCTCGTAGCAATTTAATGTGAAATTTCAATTACGTCACATCGACGTATCGAGTTGACTGCGGTCGTGCGATTTATCTATTCTCTATATTTCCCAACTCTGGTTACACGTTATGTGTATTTGTTATATAACTGCTTATATGCAGCAGTTTTTTTATTAATTGTCGTAAAAATAATGCAAATTCGTAAAATATTTTTCATTATCTTAGCAGACTCGGTTTTAATCGACTTTTTTTTAATTTTCGATCATCCATTATTTATTATCTGGTAAGCGATGACAGCCAGTTAACTTCGTTTTAAGTATATCTTGAAACTCTCATAGAAAAAAAAATATTTTCAGATTTTTTATATCATTCCGAATACTTTCGAAATTTGCGGATTCCTATATCTGTAATTTTCTTCAAGCTGTAATTGAACGCGACTGTTAGCGCGGATTATTCGACTTCTCGATCTTTCTCGTCACCGACGAGAGAAAAGCCTTCAAGCTCCTCGTAGAGGCTTGACACACGAGATCGAGGCGCGATCCACGAACCGCGAACAGATCACGATCGCGCGATCCGACGAATGGGAGAGACTCGCGAAGGGAGTCCGGGAGAGTAAGAACGTGCGGACTGGTAAAAATGGCTGGAAAAGAGATAGACAGCCAATAGCGGCAGCTCCGAGTAGATCCGCCGAGGGTATCCCGCGCGACTCCGAGCGGAACTTATCTGTTCGGGCCCCCTCGGGCCCGCCGCGGTCGTTTCCGATATTAAAAATCCAGCGCGCTTGGACTAAGAGATAGTCGCGTTCCCGGCTATCGGATAGCCGCGCGCACGGGGCTCTCTCTCTCCAAGAAACTCTCATTAAAAATAGCTATCTCTATCTGCGAAGGGGCCCCGCGTGGTGTTCGCAAACGGCAGGCGCGCGGGGACCCCGGCGCTCGGGCCGGCCGGCCGGCTGTTCGTCCGTCCTCGTCGGGCCCGGCGAAACTGTCTCGCTCGCACGTCCCGAGGAACGAGAACGCGAGAGAGAAGCTGGTCGGGAAAAAGAGAGTATAAAAAGCACGGTTTCTCAGGCAGATACGGGATCTTATCGGTCGGGGCCGCCGCGAATGTTTGGCCCCGTTCGTTCTATCGGCCGGCTTTATCGGTCCCCCCGTCGTTTTCTTTCCGGTCTTTTTTTTCTTTCACTCAGGCCGCGCACACTGCCTTTTTTTTCCTACCTCCCCCCCCCCTCTCGTTCGCTCGTCTATATCGCTAGTTCCGCACGTCGGCGGAATGAATGAACGAATGAGTTCTTTGCGCGATGAATGCGCGCGCAAGAAACTATACGAGGGTCACGGTTACGTGACACTGGGAATACAAGTTTTTTAGTGAAAATGTGATGGTAAAAATAATTGCCACAATAAGTTTTAGAAGTTGAGCCGCAGAACATAATTAAATCATAAAAGTATCTGCGCCCAGCAATAAGTAATCTGACTCGATAAAAACACGGCGCGCGCGCGCGCGCGCACACACACACACACACACACGCATGCATCGCTTCTATATCTACATTTCGTGAAGTAATTGGCGCGCTCTCTCTATAACGTGCCGATCGGCAGTTTCGCCCGTCGATCGTCGGCGGTCAAATTCATTTCGGAGCGATCGGCGGCACGATTTCGACCGAACGGGCCCGGAAAGAAAGCGAGAAGACGAAGGAAAGAGAGCGGAGCTTCGGGAAAAAAAAAAGAAAGGAAGAGAAAGAAAAAAGAGCAGGAGAGCACCCTGGGGTTCCGCGAAAGTCAAGAGAGCGAAATAAACGATAAGAGGGGAACGACGAGTTAACCAACAAGCAAATTAACACGTGGGAGGGTCCGATCGGCAAATGAGATAATTGTGCAACGAGGGGTCCCTCGGGGGGCTCCCTCCCTTCCACCGCCTTCGAATCCCCTTGCGCGCAAGGCTCACGAGCCGCGAGGCGAGATCGGGCAGAGGCGTGTTACCGATGGACGTATGTACCCATCGATGGATCGATCGCTCGATCTTCCACGTATTCGCGTGCACGTGTGTTTGTTTATGTGGCTACACGCCGAACTTATACACAAAAGCCTCCCTCCTCTTTGTATCCGTTCGTGCCCCTCGTTGCCATCGAGATTACGAGAGGGGGGCTGGGGGGAAATGACGAAGGGGGCGTCGGGAGACCGCCACGGGGCTCTCACTGTTCGCGCACCGTGCGCGCAGTCCGTATCTTTATTTATGAAATCGCAGAAGAACAACGTAGGGGTAAGAGCGGAGTAACCGGGACGGACGGAAAGCCCCCGCGATCCTGTCGGACCTGAAAATTAATTAAGACGTGCGAGGGATCATGCGAGCAAACCACTCACTTGCCGGTCAAATCGCGCGGGAAGAGAACTTCTCGTTTGCGATATATCTGCCTCTTGATAATTAAATTGTTGCCAGCGATCTGACGAATTAATTGAAAGAAGAAGTAAATATTTAATTTTTTTATGCGTAATTGCGACGAAATGAAATTTTGACTGAATGTTAAGACAAACGGTAATTTAACATCTAGGAAACCACTTCGATTTGACTAACGATCGACGCTACTTATAAAGAGAGAGAGAGAGAGAGAGAAATATGTCTTCATTGTTAGAAACTCTAGCCGTTTCCGTTGTATTAACCTGTCGAGATGCATCGAGAGCTCGGTACCTCGCGGGCGATCGATAATCGAGCGTGGGAGGGGAGGGGAAGGGGGCAAGCGGCGAAGTCCACATCTCTCGAAGAGCGAGAAATGATTCCAGCGTCACGATCGACGATCTCCCGATCGATAGATGATCTCTCGCGATTACGCGAGATCGTCTCCGCGTTTTCCCGCTAATCATCGTCTTTTATCGTGCTCTATCGTCGGGTCGTGCTGACAACAAGAACGAGAAGAACGTCCTCGAGATGTTATCACGAAACTGAATACGATAAGATTGCTATTCACATCGCGTCTAGATTACGATCTATATAGATGTATGTTACAAATCAGGTCACACACGCACACACACGCGCGCGCACTTATTTTCTTCAAACGATTTGAACGATTACAACCATTACACTTGAGCGATGTGTATTTTTGTTTGCGTTCTCTTAATCGATCGATCGCGTGTTTACCATCGATCGCGAGGACTACTCGAACTAATTTCAATATTAAAAACCAAATCTCGCAACAAAAAAGCAAATAACAAAATTTAACAAGACTCGTTCGTAAAAAAATTTCACGCGCTGGCTACATCTTGTATATGTGTGTGTGAAATATCTGAGAGAATTTCTTTTCCTGATTTATCTTGGCGATATCAGAATCCCGTCAATGCTCCCGGTGGTCGAATCATCGGGAAGAGATGACCGAGGCGCGAAATTCCGGGAATAAAAAGCGTGCACCGTAACATAAAAAAAAAAAAAAAGCCGACAACGATGGGAGAGGAGAAGAACGGTCCGGAGGGAACGGCGCGGAGAGAGGAAGTGACGTCACGCGAAAGTAACGAGCCTCGGTTAGCCGCGATAAGGCGCTCTAATCGCGCGATCTTAATGAACTCCTCCCATTAGCGCTCTGCGAGGTCGCGACTCGCGCGCTCATCGAAACCCTTTCTTTTCTGCTTCTCATCCGGAGAGAAATAGAGAGAGAGAGAGAGGGAGATTTTTGCGGGCATAAAAAAAATAAAAAAAAAAAAAAACGTATTCTGAAAATTAAGGCGGAAAAAAATGACAAATTTTT
>QVNW01001377.1:0-18153 GCA_014825475.1 Pseudomyrmex flavicornis | reverse complement strand
TTTAATCTACTTTTAATTTTAATTAACAAAGTATTTAATTTTTTGTATTAAAAAATAGTAGTGTTCTTATACAAATTTCGTCCACTGTATGTCATTTTAATAGATCGGACTAATCTCATTATTTACTGTATGAAATAAAAAACGCTTTTCCAGAAGTAAAGAACGTAAAGAAACACTTCTCGGTCTGGTGCTTTTTGGTCTGAAAAACACCAAAAGTTACATTGTTCTACTATCACTTGATCATATTTTGTTATTTTTAAACAATTTCTAAGCATTGTATAAATATGCAGGCACCAGAGCGACAAGCGGATGACATAAAAGAATATATTGGAATTATCAGAATGTGATATTATTGTCTAATTTAAGAGTAGTCCGATCTTCTGATAAAGCACGTATGATAGCATTACGCCTGAAAATAGGCAAAAATAACACTGGCAAAAAAGTAGTGAGCGATCTTCAGGAGTTCGGGGATGTTAGGTTAGCAGAACCGCCAGAAAGAGAGAGAGAGAGAGAAAGAGACAAGTGTCTATCTTTGTCTCTCTCATGTCATCTATCTTTGTTTTGGTCTAACTCGGTTCCGAAAGAGGACGCCACTTACTGAACAGCGTAGCTGCTGAGTGGCGGTTGAATCGGATTTTCGTCATCGGTTCAGCATCCTCTTGCTACTATCGTGCTAGTATAGTCACATGTACGAAATAACTTTTATTAAAACCACGGCATATAGTATTTACAAGCACTTTGTGAAATTGGATGTGGCGAGTAGATTTTTTTACCTCTAGTTTTTAATTATTTCATTGGTC
Organism: Pseudomyrmex flavicornis; assembly: GCA_014825475.1. Classification (NCBI taxonomy): domain Eukaryota; kingdom Metazoa; phylum Arthropoda; class Insecta; order Hymenoptera; family Formicidae; genus Pseudomyrmex; species Pseudomyrmex flavicornis. The sequence continues at coordinate 17,353 of QVNW01001377.1, read as the reverse complement.
TTGAAAATTTTGATCGCAATTTTACCTTATGTTTAAGAAATAAAATAGTTTTAGATAATTTTATTTCTTATTTAATCATCGATGATGATTAAATAAATATAGCAACATATTTTATAAAAACATTGTCTTTTGTTAAAAATAAACGTTTGTGATAGGTTGAGTATTACTCAAATGTGACGAGATTAGTTTGTCACATCATGACTATGCGCGTGAAAATAATTGCCGTTCCGCGCGTTATCTCAAACAAGTACAACATTTTTAAAAGTTATTATATTTTCTTACATTAAAGTATCATCTATGTTCAAAAGACTTACTTAATGCAAATATTTTATAAAAATTACTTATAAAAAGTGTAATTTTTTTTTAATTAAGTAACATAGTTATTAATGTATTACAAGTTATACTTGATATATAATTTTATTAACTGTAAGAAAACATAAAAACAGAAAGTGCTTTACAAGTCTTCTATATAAAAGATATGTGACAACCAATCTTAAGTAAGTTGGCAAATTTACACGATTGTGCTTAGCACTAAATAACTTTTTTTGTGTAAAGATATGTAAAATTAAGATTTTTTCTCTTAAAACTAAAGAATGTGACTAATGTATAATATATCTAACATTTACATAATACTGCGTACATTTTGTTTTTTGACCATTTTAGATGTTTCTTTGTGCTTCGGTCTACTCAGCTGTGTCAATCCACCAATTGCAATCGAGTATTTTCTAGTAATAGAATAAGAAATAGCTAAAGGCCGTTCGGAAACCGGCCACGATCTTTATTTTTACTAACGCATTGTCTGAGAAGCATTCCGGATGTGTACGCTAGCACTTCTCAAGTGTCTAAGCAGACACTTCTCTTTTATTTCTGAGATTTCTCCACGCGGTAGAACTTAGTTTTCTTAGTGCTTCTTAGTTCTGTGCTAAATTTAATCTTCTAACAAGTGTTACTACCGTAAGATGTTTAATATTGTTGTTAATATTTTTTTTCATCTAAATTTTTTATTTATATATTGCAAACAATTAACATAATTTACTATTACCTAGTAGGTAATAGTAGTAGGTAATAAGTGTAGTTTAGATAAACAACAAATGTAGAATATAACTCGAAAATGTTGAAAAGTGAAAATTGCTAATTTTGCAATGACACTCTTTATATAATTATATGCCGTAGTTTTGCATGTTATATTGTGCACACAACATGTAATTGTTCAGGTTGTTTTATCTAAAAGAAAAATTAGCGTTTGAAATTCCAATCAACAATCGATTTATTTAGGTCTTAAGACCTAATAAATTATAACCATAGGTACTAATCTACTTGACTCTTCGTATTGTTCGTAATTTGAATTAAACTTCTCTTGTTACACGCGACTTCGCTATATGCATGAAACTTGACGCTACCTTCGATATTTATAAATTGACTTTATTTTTCCACTTGACATTTCAGTTTGTTTTGTTCGCTTATATTTCTGTTTTGTCTTGATGTTTCTAGCTTATTCCATCTTAAACAGTCGTGCTGTGTAGAACTCCATGTGAACAATCTCCCGGGGAATGAGTAAGATTTGTAAGTTTTTATCAATTTTTTTAAATCATATTCTTGTCAATTATCATTTCAATTTTGTACACATGTATCGCACAGATTTGTTTTCGTTTTTTTACTCTTGTTGTCACGTTTAGAGTTCGTTTCTCATTTTTCTCACGTCACGGTAATAAACTAACGAGTTGCAAAAAACAAATTGATGTATCATGTGTTTCGACTATTTGATTCTTTTGTATTTTTTAACAGAAATCACTATCATCGATTAGTTAACGTTTAGGCTTATGTTCTTCTAAAACTTGTCAACGATTAAGTGACCGTTTTGCGATTGATAAAGTATTCTCATAAACAACGTTTGAAGGAAATAAAACGTTTCGGATATGTATTGTTAACGACACGAAACGAAAACAAATCACGCACAGTACAGGCATATTTAGATTGATGTACATATGTTTTTAAAATGTACGCACAAAACCGTGAAATATTTTATTTTGACTTATGATATTTGTTATTCACAGTTTTATCGTCTATCGATAAAATTGAAAGCGAGAAAAATTCTTATGCGGACATACTTCAGATGATAAATAATAATAATAATAAAATCATAATTTTGCAAACGTTGTTATGCATTGTTATAACAAGTTATTAGTCCAAAGCTCATAAAACTTATTAGACGTTCCATGATCGATCGATTGTTTTGTACGTGAATTAGAATCGGTTTCTACAAATAATGCGGTTCTCCAGGCGACATAAGAATATATCGTATAGGGACGGGGGTTTTACTTACTCAGCGTAGAACTTTCTACTTTTTGTATACATTATTGTAATAATAATGGATTTTTTATATTTTATTCTAGAATAACAGTGCTAAAAAGTATCTTCGTGAACACCATCATGACTTTGACTGTAAAAAAGGTTATTCATCACAAGTTGATGTGTATAATAAAATTTAACATGCAACAGTAGTAGTACTAACATATATTACGTGTATTTGTTTTTTTTTTGTTTTTTTTAGATAATACATGACGCAAACGAAAACTCAAGCTATATTCTCAAACCACAGCATGAACTTCCACTTTCTAACGAACATGTCGGAGAACTGATCCTGAATGAACTTCGATCTGCACCGAATTTTATTGGCCAGGTTTAAAATAAAAATTATCCGCAGTTGTTTTATAATAAAATTCATGTCTTTGAACAATGTAGAAAAATTATATATGCAAGCAATGTTACAAAAATGGTAAAAATCAAATTATTTAATTACTACAATTGATTATAGATAGATGGGGTGACGGAACAAGCAATCACCTTTCAGGAAATGAGAGAACAAAGTGTGAAATGCGCGTTATGGTTAAGAAAAATAAACATTAATTCTGACAAGAAAATGGTAATATGTACGAGCAACATAATGAATGCCTATGTGCCATTCCTAGCAGGTTTATATAACAATATTGTTATGAATATTTGGGATGTGAATTATTTCAAAGGTACGTTGAAATAATATTCTCTTGAATATTTTACGAAAAAAAAATGTATTTACGAGTTCTCTAAGTTAAGTTATTTATGAGCAATTATTTCTAGATTATATACGATTGCTTTACTTTCTGACGCAAACTTATCCGGACATAATCTTTACGGACGATACTCATGTCAGCATTTTAATCGCTGCTGTTTTGATGTTACAAAAATATAAAGTAAAAATAAATATTCCAAAAATTGTGATTGTTGGAAAATATAATCTAAAAAACAAAAACGTCGAATTCCTCGAATCGATTTTAAACAATGAATTAGATGCAAATGAGCTCGACAAATTTACGTGCGTCAAGTTGAAAAGTACGATGGACGTAGCGGTGGAAATGTTTTCCTCCAATACGATAAGCTATCCCGGCAATGCGCAAATTCCTTACGCAGCTTTTACCAGCCCCTCGAATAATGATACACCTACCATGATTCGCAATGAGATTGGTTTATGGTTTGGCTCTCTATGTTGGACTCACAGTTTGCTGTTAACCGTTCGCTGTATACTTTCACGTGTAACAGCGATCAAGCACTTGTTATTTTCCGAGGGTATTTTATATCGAATAATACAGAAGTACAAGGTAATCAAAAAAGAACATTTCAATTTTAATGAAAATGAAACATATACATATGTTAATAAGAAAGAAAGAAAACAAGATCGTTATCGAGTCAAAAATAGCTGTATTAATACATTCAAAAATAAATTGCTACAGTAGCGCTGAAACATTGCGAAACGTTTCAACTCTTAATTGAGTCGCGATCCGATTAAAAGTAATAAAATTTTACAATGATACAAAAAATTGATGTAGAACCAGTGTTAATTCACATCTTCTAATGAGACGTGTATTTTCTTTCTTTCTTATTATTGTATAACAAAGCGTCTCTTATTTTATTTTATGTCTATTTCTTATAAACACGCAAATACAGGTGAATTGGGTGTTCCTTGAAAGCCGAATGTGCTACGAGTTTACTAAGCTACATATCGCTGTAAATAAGTACAATCTTTCTTCTCTGAGGCAATTTTTATACGGCGACACATCGATCATAAGCATTCTTCAAAATTACTTATCAAATAATTTACCGGAAAATGTTGTCATCACTAACGTATACTGTACGTACACATTAAACAGCGGATTTTTACTGTAATATTTAAGCAGTGCCAGTTTTAAATTAATTAATTTAATTGATAAACAATTTATACTGTTGTCTTCTAATTACGAAAATTAAAATAACAAAGTTGGTGAAACGTTGTACATTTTCCTGCATATTAAGACGCGATGTCAACGTTTGACGATATTGAAATTATCTAAAATGGAAGTTGTACGATATTTCAGGTACATCAGAAGCAGGTGTAATTGCTTATCAACGAAACAGCGACGAAACAGCGATTATTGGATCTTGCGGATGTGTAAGTAACAATGTTAAAGTGATGATCATTGATGAGGAGACAAGAAAACTAGTAGGCTCAAACATTAAAGGTGAAATTTGGTGCAAGACTCCATGCATAGCGCCTAGTTCTGTCACAGAATGTAAATCCGACGTGTTTAATGGTTTGTTACAGCTTTTCTTAATTCAATATCGTGTTTATTTTGCTACGAGAAAGGTCAAAGTAAGTGCTAGATGTAGGAGTGGAATATTTAAGATCTAAATTGAAACACAAATTAAATTAAATTTTAGAATATATATATATATATATATATACACACACACACACACTATATATATATATGTTAGATGCTTTGGTTGGTATCTCGTATATAGAAACAACTTCTTTACCTTCCTCCTTCTCGTAAATTTAATTAAAGAAATCATAGCAAAAAAATCTTGAAGCCTTATATTTGTTTCAATATGATTCTGCAATTTTTTTTTTCATATAATAATATAATATATGAAAAACTTTGCAGAACCATATTAGTAAGAAAATATACCGTCAATAAAAGATATATTATATATGGATGTACATAATATGATTAATACCATTTAGGATGGTTTTATACCGGAGACTTTGGTTACTACGATAAGAATGGCAATATTACCGTTTTGGATAAGGTAAGCAACGTTATTAAAGACGGAGGGTACTACATCTACCCATCGAGAATAGAAGACGTAGTAAGGTGTCATAATGGCATATCCGACGTTGCTGTAATGTCTCTGTCGTGTGACGAACAGTGTCTTTTAGCATATGTTAAAAAATCACCGGGCTCAGAGGTATAAAACTGAGACTTTTCTGAGAAAAATTATGCAAACCGACAATGTTTACAAAGATTTTATTTTATCTAGATAACATCGAACAAACTAATTGACACAATATTGGACATTGATCGCAATTGTCCTGCGGTTAGGATATATTTTCTCAAGTTCAATATGCCATATCTTCCCAATGGAAAAGTCGATCGAGCACGGCTTTGCAAAGCATCAATCGATTATTGAAATCGATGCGACACTTTAGAGCATTGTATTTTTGACTTCATTGTTTTCACATATGTTTTCTCACTCTTTTCGATTTCATGGCATGTTTCTTGATAGAGAGAGAGAGAGTGCAGTCTCTCTGAGATCGAATGTGATACGTCCCTTAAAATTAAGTAAATTAGAAAACGCGAAGAGTGAGAAGAATTCTTAGGTATGTCATTACTTGTATGAACACGTCAATGTTTCAAGTACCTAAATCTCGTCGGCTCTGAAATTTATGTAACTATAAAAAGTTTTATAATAAACGAACAATTAGCAATTAGCCTATCTTATTTATGACCCAGAAAATTATACGTTATTAAACCAAAGAAACTCTCCATAAAAAAAACATTTATACAATATTCCATAAATATCACTAAAATCTATTGGTAGTTTAGTGATATTCATGAAATATCGAATGCGATGATTTCGAGAATCGGAAGCTAGATCGTGGCTTGGAATTTCTCCCACTTCAAGCATCCGAAAAGCAATGTATTAAGGTAGAAGGAGATTTTGGGGATCATGCGGACAACGTGAAGACAAACAATAAAGTCAGTAAGTTTTCTGTTTTACATCGCGGCTTCTCGACTTACGTTAGTAAGAACTGTGCAAGTGAGTAAATTTATTAATCAACATGTATCTATCTCTATTTCGCGGCAAAGTTTTTCTGTTATTTCGAGGCAAATTTAGATCAAAATATAGATATTATTGTGGTTATCTTGTAAGGTTATTTTACACACAATAAATATACTTCTTATATCGGAAATGTAAATTTGGCTTTACAATCACTATTTTGTTAAGCACAAGAAACCGAATATTCTCTCTACTTATACAACAAATTACAAACGTGTATATTATTATTTTTGTAGCCTGTAACGAAAACACATTCAAGACACATTCAAATGCGTATGATATGGTAAATAAAGTAAGATACAATCGTAATCTTCTCTGGCAACTGTGAAAAATAAATGACATTGTGTTAATATCATGATATAAACATTTCATTCGAAATCGAAAGCGAGATAATTGTAAGCAACTGGGGATCGAACTGATGAAACTGTAACGAAAATTGATATTTATAATTTTTTTCTGTTTTTTTAATATAGTAAAGAAAACAATCCATATCTGTTAATTTTATCTATGTAAATAACAAAAATACAGAACAGATCTACTTATTACATTCAATATGGAAAATACGGTAAAAAACCAAGAGGTAATAAATAAATGATATTGATTGGTAATAATAAATAATGATACATATATATCACACACAATTAACTTTTTCCATGAAATTATAAATAACACTGTATTATAGAATATGACATCCTTTTTTTAGCCTCTTCTATTCACTCTAATACCTCAAAAACTTATAACTATAAAAGAACCAATTAATTTTAATGCACATGTTGGAGAAATGATATTAGACGCATTTAAATACAAGCCAGATTTTATTGGACAGGTAATACATCTAATTTATAAGAGTTTTTATATATATCACACACACACACACACACACACACACACACACACACACACACACACACACACACACGCGCGCGCGCGCGCGCGCGCGTTTGTGTATACAAATAATGCATTTCTTAAAAATACTATGCTATACTTTTGCTTAAGATGCATTCTCTTTATTTTTTTAATACGATTTTCTATAATTAACATATTCGATGACATAAACTGATGATAGATTGACGCGAATACGGAGCAGCAAACGACATTCCAGGAAATGAGAGAAAAAAGTGTAAAATGTGCGTTATGGCTGAAAAAGAACGATATTTCTTCGAGAAATGTCGTGGCAATATGTGCGCGCAACGAAATAAACGTGTATGTGCCGTTTTTAGCTTGTTTGTACATCAATGCTATTGCATACGTGTGGAACAATGTTTTCTTTGATTGTAAGTTGACTCTTTTTTTTTTATATCTTATTTTTGTGATTATAATTGCTCATCTTTTACTCTGCTTATTATAAATTCATCATCATTTGCAGGCAACAAACCATTATGTTTAATATGGAGAACAGATCCAGATGTAATATTTATTCAGGAGTGTTACGTTTCGCAGTTATGCAAAGCTGTTAAAATGTTACCGAATTATGCGAAGTTACTTTCTAAAAAGAAAATTGTGGTTTTCGGCGATACAAAAGTGTTCACATCATTCGAAAGCATTATGTGCACATCAGTTTCGGTAAAACAGATTGACGAGTTTTCATGCACGAGATGCATTCTACAGGAAACCGCGATGATATTATATACCACCAATAATTACGGCTATATGGATGAGATACAGTTTTCTTACATATCATTTATCAGCCCGTCGAATCAATATCCACCCGGAATGAGTTTCGGAGACGTCGGATTGTGGTGCGAACCATTTTCGTGGATCTATAGTCCACTTTTGACTATTCGTGCTATACTTTCGCTTGTAACAACGATAAAAACATTGACAACAACGAATAATATGACGACCATATTTCATCTTATAGAAAAATACAAGGTATTGCTTAAACCTCTTTCTTTCTCTCTCTCTCTCTCTCTCTCTCTCTCTTTCTTTTTATGCTTTGTAGAATGTAATGAAAAAAAAAGCAAAATCTAACATATTTCTTATGACATATACACAATAATACACTTTTACGTAGGTGACTTGGATATTTCTCAAATACAATATTTCGCTTGAAATAGAACAAATAGACGACATTGTAGAACAATATAACATTTCTTCGCTAAAACAATTTGTATATATCTGTCCGAATATAAAAATAATAGAAATTATACCTAAACAGACACTATTACTGCCGAAATCTGTTACTTGCATTCGTGTATACGGTGTGTTTTTTTACGTCACAAGGTTTAATAGTTCTTTTTTTTCTGTAAGAAAGAAAAGATGAAAGAAATACTTTTCTAAACAGTCACAGTGATGTAAATATAACATAATAGTATTAAATCTTATAGAACACTATTTCAGGTACGGCAGAAACAGGCATAATCGCTAGCGAGCATAATAACGGTGAAAAACACTCAAAAAATCGTTTCTCTTATATCAGTAGAAACATTGAAATAGTAGTTGTCGATTGCAAAACTAGGGCGATGATACCTCCTTGGCAATTCGGCGAATTATGGTGCAAATCACCGTGCATGATGTCAACTAATAATAAATCTGCAAAAACTATTTTCGGCTTGGAGAATCATATATCAGGTCCGTTTTATGCCTTGTTTTCCCTGAAATCTCATATTTGGCTAATATAACAAAAAAATAACTAATAAGAAAAACTAACTAATGTAAAAATTAAATTGTCGCTTTTTAGAATGGTTCTTTACCGGAGATATAGGCCACATAGAAGATGGAGTCATTCAGATCTACGACAAAGCCAATCGTGTTTTAATATACAACGGTTTCTATAGTGAGTTTGAGCTTCAGCTTATGTTAAAAGCTAATCCTAATGTGTCCAACGTCATAGTACAGTTTTCCTCTACTATCGATCACGCTCCAGTAATATACGTTTGGACAAAACCAAATGGTGAAAAGGCAAATGTTGAACTTGTTACTTATTAACATTGGGCAACAATTACGTTTTTCAAACTTTTACATTTTTTTTTGTGTGTGTCGCAGGTGACAGAAGAAGAACTGCGAAATTTAATGAGACCATTTGTAGATTCCGTTTTAATAAATAGGATACTAATACGCATCGTTATAGATGACTTACCACTGTATCCTGACGGAGAGATAAATCAACGAAAAGTTCGGTCGGTCGAATATGTACGTAATCGTCAGGTGTTCAGAGTCAGAAAAAGATGAACGAAATTGTAATTTATGTAATCCTTTGACACAAAGAAATTGCGACTTTGAACAAATAAATTTAAAAAATTGTGAATAATTGTAGAATTGTAATCGACGAATAAACAATTTTAATTTAACAATGAACTTAAAACATTTATTTAAATCGTAAATAATTGTTAAAAAAGAAAACTGTCGCAGCAGCAGAACGATGTCGCAACACAATCGACGAATTTTTTCACGTTGCTACGTGACAAATGAGATCACAGATATATGTATATATATATATATATATATATATATATCCGCGAACATTATCATAGCGAGACTATTATTGGCCATTTGTGACGTCTCTCACGTGAATAAAAGGTAAAATGCATTGAACGCGCGATGGAATGCGCAAACGCGATAGTAGGTTAATGGTTGTTCATAAATCGCAGTTCTTAATATCACACAAACAGCAGATACATGTACAAATACTCGTATACATCTGTTATGTGACTTGTATATAAATGTGTATATCTGTTGACTTATATATAATATATAAAATATAAAATATTTTGAGAAAAGGACCAATACGAGCGAACCTGGATGTTGTTGGTGTAAATATGTTTGTTTATTTAATTGTCAGACGTTTCGTTTCCTCTTTGGGATCGTCTTCGGTGAACAAGATGATGAAGTCGAAGTATTAATACCAAATGATCTTTTTCTCGGGGCTGTTAGAACCAATGGGCAGGGTGTTTTGCCAATGAAATTATTTTTTTAATTAAGATGTGTTCTGTCCAAACGTTTCGGTTTATTTAATTTTAAACCATCTTCAGTGGAACTGTTTTACAAAGAATGTTGAGAAAGATATATTGTTTGTTTGTACATAAGGTTACAAGTAATCAATTTTTTTAAATTAAAAGAAAAAAGCAAACGAACCTAATGTTCCAACACTCCTTCTCGGCTCAACGATGATCGTGGGTTAAAATGTTGAATGTTGTTGAGCCAAATGATAAAATGAAATTGTCAATGTATTCTGTCGACACATCGTTGAATACTGATTTGAATATAACCATCGAGGAACCGACAAGAGTGATGGACGGGGACAACTCCTCTGCAAGGGTATGTTTATTGACTAGTAAGTTTGTCTAAAACCAGGAGGTATGAATCATCTAGCAATTCTGTATCCTGTACTATATTGATATTATTCTTTCTGAGTTGAATATGTAATGACTCCGATATTCCGCAGGCGTTTGTAGTAATTTGGTTCATTGTCTAAAGTTTTTACCGACGATCGTTCAAAGGCACGACCAGTGTTCATAGTGTGCTCCGCTATCACCGAGTTACTTTTTCCTGTTTTTACATATTATGTATGTGTCTTTCACTCTTGTTAGTTCTGTCTTTTGGTCTCTCCTACGTAATTTGCTTCACAAGCGTTGCAGTTTATGTTATATACAATATTTTTTCTTTTGTTACATGGTACTTGATCTTTATGTGTTTTGATATATATTTATTAAGTTGACTTAGGTTTCTATAACAATAATCTAATTTGGGTTTTTTTGTCGTTATTATTTTTTATTAAAGTTTTTAAATTTCCGGTGATGGCGAGGACAAATGGCATTGCGAAGTATCTAGTAGGTAATTGTTGTTCGTCTGACTCTGGATTTTGTCTATGATTATTAAGTTTGGTTGAAAATAAACTTTTCAATCTTCTTTTTATTACGTCAAATATAAAGTTTAATGGGTAATTATTATCCAAGAGTGTGTTTACACGCAAATGTAAGTTTTTTTTGTTGATAACTCGGATGTGATAATAAAATAGCTCTGTCTATCAGACTGTAAATCGTTCCGATTTTGTGACACAAGGGACCTTGAGATGAAAAATTTATGTACCGTCCTGAGAATGTTGGTTTGTGATCACATTTTACCACGTTATTTATTCTTAGATCTAGGAATCTTAGTCTTTCATTTGACTGTAATTCTTGTGTGAATTTTATTCTTGTATGTAAAGAGTTAAAAGTGTGTAATATTTTCATCTGCTTTGTCACTGGGAATCGAAGTATTACAATTTTCTTGAGTCGAACACAACAACACCACAACTCACACAACGACCGGACTTCTTTCGTTTTCATATTTATTGTCGTTGAAGAAGATCCCAAGAGAATCGAAACGTGTGACAATTAAGTAAACAAATACTTACACCATTCAGATTTGCTCGTATTGGCCCTTTTCCCAATATATTTTGAAATTTTCACGAGCGGATTTTACTATAAAATATTTTATAAATTGCAAGTACCTATACTAAAACATTTTGCGAGCAATATCTTGTGAATTATAAATAATTTGATTTGAAAATGATCAAAAAATCTTCATCAAAAGCTCTCGTATACATACGGCATTTCGCAATCCAGTCTAATCCTATTCTTTAGAAGTGAAGTAGTAAACGTCGCGACACTGAATCCGCTCGATCGGTTAACTTTCGGTGTAATACGACTTGCAAAACGCACGAGATGCGGACGTTGTTTAAAGTTTAACGTACCGTCGCAAGAGGACTTGAGCCCTACTCTAGTATCCTCCGCCAAGTTTCGACTCGAAAGCCTCTCTGCAGATTTACACCCCCTCTCTCTTCCGTGCGCAATTCGCTTGCATGCGTTAAAAAAAAACAACGTCTTGCCTTTGCGCCTATTCTAAGGTTGATTTTGGAAGCGATGGTGTCGCACAAAGCCGGACGAGAGCTTTGGTGTAAACGCGCTGGTCTCGCACGAAACAAAGCGTGAACTTTCCGTGACCGGCCGCCCGGACTGGTCATAAATATTCTCGAACAAGATTGAAGCAATAAATTCGAAAACTTTCTCGATCGCCAGCGTTTTAATGGGCGACGAGTCTTTGGCGGTGCCGGCCGCAAATTGCATACGAGACTTCTAACCGGGAGCTGTGACAAAGTAGTAGTTTCACACTTACTTACGTGTGATCACGATATGTTATAACCTAAATCCTATGGTTTTTAATTTTTTATTTGAGAGATAAAAAAAAACAAAAAAAATAGTGAAGAAAAGTTTACATTTCTCGCGTAATTTAAAGAAATGTAATTTAAAACTCTCTAAAACAATAACTGTACAAAGCGCACAAAGTGGAGAATGTCATGAAAACTTCACAATCTTGTTTTTACATGTACATAAATTTCTACGGTATTAAGACGCGAGAAGACTTTCGAGAATATACACGGAGCGAGTGAGATTTTGATGCAGCAAAATAATAAGTTCGATATCTGATGGCAAGATAGTGCTTTCGAACGTCGATTCGAGACCCAAAAGTGAATCAAGTCAAGTTGCGCGAATCTTGCTCGACTAAAATCGTCGAGAAAGACGCGCGCGGGACTTCCGCGCTTATCGACAGCGTGGCGCAATTCCGGCGCAATTCCGATACGTGCTCCAATCGCCTGCACTTCGATACGGAGCGTCGCGGCAAATCGATAGGTTACGAGCTGCCTATAGTAGCCGGTGTTGTTCATAGAGGATTCAACAGAAGAGAAGAGTCTTATTCCGGCTGGCAGATCGCACTCTTATCGGGTCTTTATAATCAGAAGAATATAGTGAAAATGATTTTCTGAATAAAAATGAAGACAAAAATGCAAGAAATAGTAACAAAAATAGCTCAGTAAAACAAAACGAAAGAAAAAATAAACCTAATGTTTACATTACTCGTATGACAACAAGCAAGAACTTAACTCCAAATGCTTCGGTGGCCTAATAGGGAAGGCGACGGCCCGGAAAGCCGGAGATTCCAGGTTCGACTCTTGGCTGAGGAGTTTTTTTGCAATATTTTAAAATTAGTTAGGGGGGATATACGAGGTCTATCATATATGAGATGCAAATCTAGCATCCTATATGAATTTAAGAATTAAAATCTCAATTCAAAACTCACTTCAAATCTCAATTCAAAACTCACGTGTAAAAATTTACACGGAAACAAGTATATATATATATATATATATATATATATATATTCATATATATATGCACGCGTATTTCCGCACAATATCCCGCGACCGGCTCACACGACTGTAGATATTTCGATTAGAATTTTCAGGAGTCTATAGATTCATTATTAAGCAAGAACTTGTTTTTAAATAACGAATAGGGAAAATCGGATGATGCGTCTAAAATTTTGACCAATACTGTACGTTCAAAACAAGTCCGAAAAATGTATAACTATGTATAACTATGTATTAACATGGTAAAAACTAATTGTTTTTTTTTCAAATATTTGTAAAATGTTTCTCTATAGTTGTTTCTTGTAAAAATTTATAGAGTTGTTTTGATATTAAAAATAGACTGTTTGAATGTATTCAGTATAGGGAATATATGTTAATAACGCCTACTTTGATTATGAATATCTCGCTTCACAATCAGTCAATTTCTTTGAAATTGCAACACTAATTGTAAATCATCATGTTAACATTCCATTTAAGTTTTATTAAATTCTATAGAAAAGTGGTTTTGCACTACTTTAAGGTTCATTAGGTTTATTTTTTCTTTTTTTCTTTTAAAGATACAAGATTTTGCTACTTTTAATTTTAACTAATTTTAACTAATTTGAGTATCAATGACACTCGTATAGATTTGACTAGCAATAAAAAAAAAAAGATAAATCGAAAGAAGTTTCCACTACAATAATGATAAGGACGCGCGAGAGAGACACAATCGATAGCCAACCGGACACGAATGGGCTAGTTTCAACTGATAGCACTCGGAAATGCCGATCCAATTAAGCCGCGCATTGCTCATTCAACGCTAATTTCCGCGAGTTAGGTTGTAGATTGCCATATAATAGATACGCACGCATTCTCCAACATGGCTCTTGATAAATTACTGAAAAATACTATACAAATAATTCAATTGTATTGTACGTTACTTAACGTCTTTGTGTCTCGTTAAATATTTGTTAAATTTTCGTTTTATTGAAAGATTCTGCAGTTTAGAATTTTTTCCAAAACTTTCTCCAACACGGCTCTTGACAAATTACTGGAAAATGCAAAGCAAATAATTCAATTGTATTGTATGTCACTTAACGTCTTTGTGTCTCATCAAATATTTGTTAAATTTTCGTTTTACTGAAAGATTCTGCAGTTTAAGAATCTTTTTGGAAACTTTTTTTTTAGCAAATAGCGTCGCAGCTCTCGAACACCTGGTATATAACGTAACAGCGTCGCGTATCGTCGCATGCGCATTAATATCTCTCTCTCTCTCTCTCTCTCTCTCTCGAACTGTGAAAATAACGACAAGAACATTTCGCAGTTGTCTCTCTCTCTCTCTCAACGATTCTGCCTCATCTCGATCTCTCGTTTCTCGGAATGCATTCGAAAATGCAGCGACTTCCGACGTGCGAGCGGAAGTTACGGGGAAAACAGAGTAGAATATTTAAGACGATGCACAGAGAAGAGAGAGGCGCGCAAACGAAATTTCTCCGAGGCGAAACTCAACGACGCGAAAACGGCTGGAACGAAGGAGATGGGCGCGGGAAGAAAATGAAGGAAACGAAAAGTCATCAGCTAAGGGTAAAATAGCAAGGGGTAAACGTAGCCGCGTCATCCGAAGAAAAGTAATCTCTCTCTCTCTCTTCTCGCTCCCAAGATGATTTCTTTTTTTCTTGGCGAAACAAAGAGCTGATCGACACCTCGTTAGAGAATCATTAGCAACACTCGCATCATCGCTTTCGACCTGCGAAATTCGCCAGTGTTGCTCACGGCTTTTTCTTCGTCCGCTATTATCTCCGGTGCGATTAGCACGAAGAGATGTCTTTGTCTCTGTAGAATTGTATACGTGAAAACTTGCAATTTTTATTGTTTTTTTTTTTTTGTAATTCCGTTGTTTGCCAGCGAGAATCTTCTTTGTAGGATAAACCAACTAAGTAAATGACCGAATTGTTGAATCTATGTACAGAGTGCTGCAGATACATACAAGTCAGTATGACGAGTTGTCTAATGTTTCTCTAGCAGGCGCGCGCGTTCGAACGGCACTTCAGATCTGGTATGATTACTCGTATACTTTTTCCACTTTCTTTTCTAAAATATTTTGATAAAATATAATATAAATATAAATACTATATAAATATGAAAAGCATCATAATAAACATAAGCAAATTAAATAAGATTACTAAATAAGTGAATAAATAAAACAAACTTTGTTTTTTTATAATTGTTTATCTTTTCTTTTAACGTTGGAATTTGACAGAAATTAGAAATTTTTAAAGAGATAATATTTAATTATATATGTTTTAACGATTCTAGAGAATAAGGAAGTATTATTGTTAAAATAAATATATTAAGAGGAATCTGACTCAAAAAATCGTAACAAACAGTTATTGAACAATTATTTAAATAATATAATAAAAATATATAATAATTCCTTAATATATTTATTGTAACAATAATATACAACAGATTTATTGTAACAATAATATGTAACAGATTCCTTAATATATTTATTGTAACAATAATATTTTCTTATTCCCTAAGATTTCGTTAAAAACATATATAATTAAATATTATCTCTTAAAAAATTTCAAAGTTTTGTCGAGTTGTTTAAACGAATTTAAAACAACTGTCAATTGTCAAAACAGTTAACAGTTTTGTCAAAACAACCGTTAAAATTACATTTTACAATTAATGTTTTTTTAAATATTTATAAAAATAATTGCTTTTTTGTAGTGTAATTATAAATTAATTTAATAAAGTGCAACAAGCATAAAAACCCAGTAGATGATCGCACACCCATTCTTATTTTTAATAAGAATTTGATTTCTTACTGTTTGCATATCATTGTTAAATAAAAATAAGAAATTCTGAAAGACAAATAAACTTTGGATATAAACATTTAATAATTTTTAAGCTTATAATTTTTTTATATTTTTTTGTGTAATGGTCATTTATTGGTAAGCGGTTACTTACTGAACAGTTTACCCTATTATTCGTATTTTAAGGTCTAGTTTTTAGTTTCTCCTCCTTCCGCTCATCATTGCACACACGTTACACAAAATTTCCTTGCGTTCCCTTGCTAGACTTAGTGTATTACTTGTTCTACATGCCTTATTTGTCAAGCTTATTTTAATTGCTGCGATACGATATATCGCTACGACGGTGATATGTTTGCGCGCAAGACGCCAACGAGGTCTCGCCTAATTACGGGTCTAGGCGAATCCTCGCGTTATATACCCATGTCTCTGTTGGTATCCGCTCTCACGACGACGACAACACGACGACGAAGAGATATGTACATGGCGCGTCACGTAATTCTAACTGCTAAAGCAGCCGACGAGCTTATTGCTCTAGGGTGCTAAGCTCGAACAAAATATCGTCGCCAAGCGAAGCTCCGTGATAATTCTGATCTTCAATCTTGTTTAATGAATCCTATAATCTTAGTTCATAGTTCATTTTATATGCAAGTTTTGACTGTAAGTAATTAAAAAATATCTGAATCGTATAAAAATTCAAGTTTTGTACGTGTACAAATATGTTTTTCAGTTTTCCCTATCCTTTCTGATGAGAAGGCAAAAAAAAGAAGAAAAAGAAAGAAAGAAAAAGAAGAGAGAGAAAGTGAGAGAAAAGAAACATGAGAAAGAAGCCATTACAAAGCAAATAGCAAAAAAATAAAAAAATAAAAAAAAAAAAGAGAAAGAAAGAACTAATAAAGAAGCGGTAGAAACGGAGGTCCAGAAATTAGGATGGCGAAACATGTGTGTGTATATTTGTATGTGTGTAATTAGGTGAAGTTAGGATAAAATAGGAATTAAATATAAGTGTAGTAGATAAAAAGCGGACGTAAAATAACTTTAAGGTCTGCGCCTTAGAATTAATTTTAGAATTAATTTTGGATAACAATCCTTGAGCAGAGAACAGAGGACCTATTATATAGAGCTAAGATAAACAAATCTGTATCGCAATTTTTTGTTTTGCAAACAAATCAAGCCGCTCTTAGCAACCTTCAAAGGAGTCCATCATTTATTTAACGATCACGATCAGCCCGGATGTTTCAATCGCGAACATAAACTCAGATAATTTATACGGTCCGCTAATCTCTAGAAA
>QVNW01001376.1:0-29719 GCA_014825475.1 Pseudomyrmex flavicornis | reverse complement strand
ACCTTATTAATAAATAAATATTGTGTATATGTCAGGTGTTCATATTATTTTGTCCAACCCCTGTATATGTTAGCGTCAAAAGCCGAAGTGAGATTGATTCTAGGATTGACTAGTCAATGCGCGGAACGGTCAAAGTCCGAATGAACATTTTAGACATATACAATATTTCTTCTGTATCACATACTATCGTACACGTGTGGACAGGGGAGGAGCTTACATTGAAAAGTATGCTAAAAACCTTATTTCGGTCTTTGACCATGCTCCGCGAATTGACCAGTCAATCCTAGAATCAACCTCACTTCGCCTTTTGACGCTAACATATATATAGTGATAAAATTAAAATAATGTTTACCGCGCAGATATTCATAAGCTGAATCTGACAAGTAATCAAATTTGTGTACAAATTTGTGTAAAAAATTTTAAGTAATGTGTATTTGACTCTCACACGTGCTCAAATTTTTCTCTCTTCTTGCCAAGAAAAAATATCCTTCGGCAATTAATTTAAATAATTGACGCAAGTGTATAATTTATATTTCATGTATAATTTATATTTATTTCGGAGACTCTTCGAGAGAATTTCTCGCAAGATTTGTCGACATGAAGGATTTGTCGACCATAATTCTAATTAACTCTCCTCTCGCGCACACATGCTTTCTCTGTTGAGAAACGCGGCGGATGTAGAAAAAATCTTGGCACAAATGTGCGATATATTAGTGAGTTAATTGATACGTGATATTATTTTGTCCCCTCCCTGTCTCTTTCTGTCACTCAGCCGTGAAGTTTTAATAAGTTTCCTTTTCTTTGTCTCAATTGCAAAGCGATTCGCAAGCGAGCAGTTAAATATAAAAGTTACCTTCGACGAATTTAAAAGTTCAACGGAAGGAAATGACAAGTCCGCGCACGATTAAAAAATTGCGATACATCCAAGTACTGTTTTTCTTCGCGACTCTCACTCTCGCGACGATTATACATACTGCCGACATTATATATCCGACATTACATGTATCACAGATCTCATGAAACAATTCGCACACCGTGTACTTTCTCCACACGAAGGAAACAACATTTATCACAAGCGCATCAGAGTGTCGCAGTTTACATATTTTCAATCTTTTGCACACCCATAATGTCTTACTTTCTTTTTTAATTATTATTATTATTATATATATATATATATCATATATATAATTATTATTGTATATATATCTGCGAAACGTGTGAAAATCTATGTTATAAATAACGTGCGTGTTCTGATTTTAGCAAAGGAAGCAAAACACTTGAGTCCGATGTTACAAGATTCGTAAGAGGTCGTTTACCTAAATATCGTGTAATACTCGGGGGAGAGGAGAGGGAAGCTTACGAAATTTCCGTCTTATCAAATGTATATATCGATGTTTGTTAAAAACCACTTTGTGAGAACTGACGAATGTTTTTACTAGTGAGCTGCATAATGAAATGACGCGGCAAAATGTTACAGTGGCACGACCAAAAACAAAAAAAAAAAATTGACGTACATATCTGTTCCGTAAAGAAGTCACAAAAATAGAAATAAATTTGTATGCGCGCGCGCGGGTTGATATAATACCGCAACTTTTGACATTACATACAGAGATGTGAGAACGTGATTCGTCATGTCAATAAAACAAAAGATTGATAAAACTTCTTGTTAAAAAAAAAAAAAACTTTTACGTATGAGATATACATAAAGAATTCTCTACAAATGTCAGAGATTTATACATGTATATGCATATGTATGCGTCCGTTCGATGTAGATAAATTTTGTTTTTTTTTCAACTTGAAAGTGATTTATCGAAATAAACACATTTTTCTCGGAGACAATCTTTTCGGCTTGCAAAACTCGAATTTCCGTTTCTCTCTCTGTCTGCGTGTCCGAAAGAAGAAGAAAAAAAAACTAGAGCGAAGATTTTGAAATTGTTGCTTGTGCAACGGCACTATTTATTGGCTTATTATTAAATGTATATCTACAATCTTGCGAAGGAAGGCAGGAAAAGACAGAGTTGTTACGTATAACGTTACGTATAAGGTGCAATTATACATACACACACACACACACACAGTTTGCGACGCGATTATTTGGAAAGAGAAAAGTGCTAGTGTTGTACAATGGAGACACGTACCGAATTATCGACGAGCGCATGTATCACGTTTCGTGTCGAGTTTTTCGCCGAATACGTGTAAGTATAAATGATTCATATGCACGTCAAATGTCTATCAACAAATGAAATTGCACGATTTTACCGAGTGTATTATTAACGATGACAAAGATAGAAGATGGAAAAAAGTCTTAATATCTACATATCAAATACTCTCGGAAGTATATGCACGTGTGTGTTCTTACGAGGTTTCACTTTTTTTTGTTTCCTGTTTTCAGATATTTGAAAATAAACATAAAATAGAAGAAAAATCGATTCAGTCGATTGAGAGACAATTCATGAAGAATTGCTGCGATTACACGAGTCAAAAGACAAATTTGGTTGTTCGAAGTGTTCGAGCACAGTATTTGCAAGATCGATCGGCGCGACGAACGCGCGTTTCCGGAAGTAATTGTCAAACGAAATTACTCATTTGTTATTCGTTTGCCTCCTGCGTTTTCGCAGTTACCTTGACATCGAGAAAGAAATAAAATGGAAAAACCACCGTCCGATGGTCAACATCTTTCGAATCTCTTCGGCGAAAACGTCATCGTTGTCTCGGACTTTGGATCAGCTGCGACGATATTGGTAAGTCACGATCCACACCCATCTCTTGCTATCGCTTGTTGCGAATCAGGAAACAGAACCTACCACAATGTGAGCCAAAGTTTAACGATTCTTGACCCGCTTGCTCGCACGTGCGTGTGTTATTATGTCGCGTGTGCTGCTTTGCAGCACACGTGGTCTTCGCGCGCGATACACCTCTCGCCGCGCGATAATAGTCGCGACGTTTGCGCGTGATAAAGGAGCCGTTCGGCGCGCAAACGTCGTCGCGACGCGACGCGCCGCGCGGCGTGCCGGCACGGATATCGCGGGACTCTGCATCTCGCGAGGATGCAAATGTCGCCGATGATTCATGACCTATTAATATTAACAACGCGCCGGCTGAAGATTAAGACTGAAGATTAAGTCTTTAAGAGTCTTTGATCGAGAACGACCTTCGTGTTCCTCAAAAGCGGTCGCAGAAGGATGTTCCGCGGCGAGTAGTAAAGTTTTTGTAAGGTTTTTACAATAGAAAAAAAAAAAAAAAAAACAAAAAGAATTTTGCTAAATCATCCGCAACATCGAAGTAACCGGAATATCGAATATCGTAAGCGATTATCGCGCGCGGAACAATGCGGCGGCGCGTCTCCCGTGAATTCGCGTCAGCTATACGTCACGTGGTTTTCTGTGTCATTCTGCGTCAGCGAATTAGAATTTTGATAGAACTGCGGTCGCGATACTGGTGCGGTTCTGGTCTGCTTGTGTGAGCGATATTCGCAACGTCAGAAATATCTCTCAACTTCCTTATGCAACTCGATCTCTGTTTTTTTTTTTTTTTTTTTTTTTTTTTTTTCATTTCATTTTCACAGTTCTTCCTGAATGAACCGTCAGTTTCATCGATCTCTTTCGCTTGCCGATGTGAAAAAAACGTCAGCGATAAATACGGTAAAAGTCACGGCAGTCTCGAAGCGCGAACGTGCTAATGAGCGAGTGAAATTTATGAACACGGTGTATTACTCGGAGTCAAGGTCCGGTCGAGTTCCGCAACTGTATATTTCTTTGCTCTCGCGCTAACTATCGCGTTACAAAACCGCGTGTATGTATACACACGCACACGCACGATCCTTCTCGTTTACACGCGCGATCAAACCGTGTTACTCGACCGACGTTACATATCGCAACAGGTGCCGCGCGTCCGCACGTGGACGCGGCAAAGTACACGGATGATCCCGCTGACTCCGTTGATCCTGCAAAACATTTGCGCACATGCTGTCATCCTTGCTCGTCTCTTTCTCAAGCGCGTTTCGAGGACGCGCTCTCATCGAGAAGATGGACATGAAAAGACGTAATATTTAAACGATCTTGACGGTCCTCGACAGTTCGTCGTGATCACGTATTCTACCGTGTATATCATGTTATTTGCAATAGAAATTCCTATTCGATAACATAATTACGCACTCGTGTCGAATTTCGGAAGTCAGTGCGCAAAGAACTTGTAAAAATTGATGCAAAACTTTAGGGTCTATAAACATTATTATATTTAATAAAAAAATAACCTGTCTGCAAACCTTATTGCATCTTTAAAGCTTTGCAGAAATGATACGATCATAAGAAACAATAATAAGAAAGAAACAAAAACAAAAAAGGATTATATTTTTAATTTGTATTAACCGTACGACTTTTTTATGACTTTTTTATGGGACAGTTTTTCGTTCTATATAAAAGAGCAGATTGACAAAAGATATATCCTTGCCGCGCTATTACAGTATGGCTTGCCGGATCGCGAAAAATCATCTTTTTTGAAACCAAAAATTAATCCAAAAACGAAAGTTTTATCTTCCTTTGTGCGCCGGCGGATATTCGACAATCGTTGCTGTTTGCGTCAATCATAAAGCATCCTATCATTTTTCTAAGAAACTGCAGTCGACGGCAACTTTGCATCGCAAAGCTGACACGTTGTTTGCTCAACATTGCTTGTACAATTTTGTAAGGACGTGTGTGTCGCGAGAAAAAAAAAACTGCTGCGTAAAATAACAGAGATGCTTTACTAACTCGAGAGACGATCGAGAGAGTCCGTATTTATACCGCATAAGCAAATTTGTGTAAAAATAATCCTGAATTAACATACCGATACTTCATATTTCTTATATAAAAAAAAAAAAAAAAAAAAAAAAAATTACAAGCAAGTGTAACTTCATATCAGCAAAAGAGTTATAAATATAAATTTATGACTCTTATGTAAGTGTAAATGCGAATTGCTGGGAAAAAATTTCGCTTCTCAGCCGTAAAATAATTTTTTCTGCAATTATAAGTTGCATTAAAATGTGAAAAAGATAATATGTGTATCGAAAAAAAAAAAAAATAATAATTTCCCAAGATATAATTAATTCTGAGAAATAGTCGCGCGGATAATTGCTTGTGCGTGGATTACCTTAAATAAAAGATTGAAACTGTGACGTGCCACGTCAAGCTACAAAATTCGCAACGCTCCGAATACTTTCGCCATACTACGCGACGCTTATGCCGCGCGCAGACGTACAAGGAAAATGCAGCGAATTATCGCGAGTTTTTCTTGCGCGTAATACACATTCGCAGCTGGCGAGTGTCTTTTTCATACTCTTCCGGTTACGTTCTCGCCCGACAACAAGAAAATTCCTCTGAAATAAAACTCAAATCCTACTGCAGCCTACTGGTGTGTAATCGCGTCCCGCTCGGAAATTCGATCTCGCGCGGACACGACACAATCCCTCGAAGCGCAGTTAATTGCGATATCGTAATTAACGTCTGAATTATTATCTTCCCTCTTTCTCGCGATCTCTTTCTGCATGCCGCGTGTGCTTTCACTCGGCCATCGCTTTCGCTACAATTTGCCGAACGTTGCTACATAATGACAGGATAAATCTCAATGTTTCTCTTGGGAATAGCAAAGAAATTTCTCGATTCCCCACATATCGCGCCTATATAATTCTCGCTTATTGCGCTTGCCTCATAACGTCAGGATTTGTAAAAAATAAAAAATAAAAACTACTTATTATGCTCTTGACTTCTGCCTTTTTAATACGCCGCCGTGCGCGAAGTCTCGCACAGCCGCTCTCCTTGGGAAGAGAGAAAAGATTTGCTCTTCCTGTTCTCGTCCTCTCTCACGCGAGAGCGTCTCTTTCGTCGCCGAATGAACCGGCCTCTCCTCTTTTCTTCAGGTGTCCAATTGATCTCTACGAACTTAATCCAGCGCGACCGCGATTGCAACAGCCGCGTCGCCATCGCGTGCGTGTTCTTATTATATTGCACAATCGTCTCTCTCTTTTCTCTCTCTCTCTCTCTCTCTCTCTCTCTCTCCTTTTCTTTCTTTTCTTTTTGCGAATCAAATAGTAACAATATTCCTTATGATTTTCTGACGAGCAAACCAATCCGCTATTACTTTTCTTTTTTTTTTTCTCCTCGTCTTTATGAACGCGAACGTAACGTGCGTTCATACGTCATAATGACATCGCAAATCGATTTGCATGGTATTAATTACTTATGCATGCTCTCCACACGAGTAATGATTAAAGCAGCGCGCGACGACGCGCAGCGATTTGAGCGCTCGTCGAAGCTTTTTAACTTTTGTAGATTTTCGACGGTCGCGCACAGGCATATATTGCGTTTGCGTAGACTGTTAGCGCA
This sequence comes from Pseudomyrmex flavicornis, assembly GCA_014825475.1. NCBI lineage: Eukaryota > Metazoa > Arthropoda > Insecta > Hymenoptera > Formicidae > Pseudomyrmex > Pseudomyrmex flavicornis. The sequence continues at coordinate 23,360 of QVNW01001376.1, read as the reverse complement.
GAATTAGCATAGGCAAACAGCGGTATAAAGACGCTTGAAAAGAAGAGAAGAGAGATGTTAATTATCATTCTCCCGGCACCAATTTCAAATCGTCTTTCTGATCGAATCGACGTCAAGTCGGCGCTCGCTCGGTGTCAAACAGAAAACGAGTTATAAGCGATTAATTTCCGATGTTTGTATATTGATTATTTTTCCAATAAAAAAAAAAAAAAAAACGTCGATAACACGAAACCGGTTAATTCTCCCGTCCACCCTCCGAGCTCGAATTATCCCTCCACGAGCAACGCGTAATCTCAAACAAATAACACGGTCAACATTTGTCAGGTAAAAATTTATTATTATTTTTGTCTTGTAAAAATTTATTATTATTTTTGCGATGGTACAATTTTGAATTACAAAAAAGACTCGCGCTGCGAATGGTTTACAAAAGGCTGGTGTTTTGCGCCATCATCTCGAGACGAAGAAGCTCGTATATGATTGCGCGCATGACACATATGCGATATGCCATTATCGAACGAATGACACGTCTCAAAATATCTATGTGCTTGTTCACAAAAAAAATTATCAGCACACATACGTCATAGCACAAGCGTTTTTATTTATTTTTAGCCTTTCATTGAAAAAAAAAAAACACAACCTATTTGTGATTGAGCATTTTTCACCTGTATAATTTTATTAATTATTCATGTGTAATGATTCTCATTCGTTGAAACAAATCCAAGCAAAAAAACGCGCTCTCCACTATGATTATGTTATGTAAAGTCAGGAGGGGGACAAACAAATAGTGTAAAAACTCGACGGTAATCACTTGCGACAGCCATGTAGAAGAATATACTTTTTTTTTTTTTTTTTAACGTGACGCACTCAAAAAATACCATCACGTGAAAAGTATAATCTACTTGACTGGTTTTTTTTTTTTTTTACCCGCAATAAGTCACCATCTCGCTTATCATTCGTAATCTCGATCGGACAAAATAATATCTTAATGAGAATTTTTTCGGTAATCTCGGCCTTGATGATGTGATTGATTCGAAAAATTTCCAGGAATTAAAGGAATTAACATTCTCAAACACAGAGTTTCACAACGACGAGAGTGTGGACTTTCCCGCCAAAAGTATCCCGATAAAATTCCAATGTAACGCGGAAAACATTTCTTTTTTTTTTTTTTTTTTTAACAACAACAGTTTGAAGAAGCAATATATCGAAACTGAAATGTAGATATTTTAAAATCAGAATAGATAAGCAATGTCGAGCGGATTACGGAATATCAGATATTTGCAATCAATCAGGTAAATACTACACTTACAATCCAAATCTTCCACTTCTTTTTGTTACGTTTTCGCTATCATTTACATGCCGTACTGGCACGCCAATCACGCACTCTCGCATGCACACACGTATTATTAGGTTCGGTGCGACAGTTCACGGCGCCACTCGCAGTACGCGGTATATGCACGTGCAGTGAAGCATGTAACATTTTACCGACCGGTTTCTTTGCAACTGATACGGCTCGGTTTTTATCGCGCGAAAATTTATTTATAAAACTACTATTTTTAAATACAAATTAAAAATATCCGTCATATTATCCGGTGTTTTATCTCTTACAATAGTACATTTGAATTTTACTCGCATTGATAGTGTCAAGTACTAAAAGATATTTTAGAACAAATGGATAATGATATGCGGCAGAAAAACGCCGATTAATAGACTTCCGGTCGACAAGACCGGAAACAAATCGTCTTGATAAATAGATCAGTAAATTAGCAAACGTCAACATCTGAAACATTAATTAAATTTAAAAAAAAACTAAACCTATTAAATTAAAATTAGCATTCCGTGAAACACAGAGATAGATTCGAGAGAGGAAAAAAGAATGATCTGTCTCTCAACAGTACCTTTAAAGTAATTTTTTTTTAATGCGATTTTTCTGTTTGTTAAGTAACCAAATTTCACGAAAAAAATAAATAAATAAAACTTTGTATGCTCGTAAATTTTGAAACGATTTTTTTTCTGTTTTTCATCGGTTTTTAAAACTGAAATATAACCGTGACTAGGGCTGTAAGAAGCACAAACACACCGCTGCTTGTGTACGTCCACATTGCGTCGTCGCCGACGATAACACGGCGACATGTCAAGTATAGCACGATAAGAGTCTCTTCTCTTTTCCATTGCAGAGATTTTTAAATGCGCGTCTTCTTTCCGCCAGAGCTGTCGAAGACTTGTAGCTGCTAGCTGTTTATTTTAATGCCGTCTCGTTGGTTTTCTCTTGGTATCCACGATAAAATTAAGTAGGTAAGTATTTCAACTTTGCGGAAAAAAAGATATTGAGTTTAAAAATCAATACGAGTAAAATCAAAACACTTTTGCACTTTTGTAGATCAGAAGTGATATATTTCAAACGTTTATACTTAGAAAATACGGAAGATTTAAACTTTAAAAAAAAAAAAGAAATTCTTTAAATATTTAGTTATTTAAAGAAATAAGAGATAAGAAAACAAGCCTATATGTTTTTCGAAATACAGAAAAAAAAAAAAATAAGCCCGGCCATAAAATAGATAAAACTTATCATCTTCGATTAAGTATTTATTTTCCGATATTTCACAGTTCGAGTTTATATTTTGTTATTCAGACTTTATAAAATGTTTGTATATTTTTACAACTCAGATAATATAAAAAAAAGTTAAGGAATTTTTCTTTACGTCGATATATTACAGATAATATGTATACACAAACTTGATATTCTAAAAAGGATCAGTGTGAGTAGCTGAGCCACGCTTAATTAATCCAAAGACTGTCGATATAACCGGTCTATTCAACAGCGCACAGTCGCACACGGATGCGGAATGTCACGCGAAAACGCAAGTCACGTTTAGGTCATGGCACAATTAGATCGAACGCAAGCCAGCGGCCTGTATGTCACGCGCGCAAAGCTTCCCTCAGGAATTGTCACTTCTAATTGACAACGAAAAGTTTAAAGTACAGAGAAAAACATTTTTGCGTAATTATTAAAAGTAATAAATATTGTTATTAGTTAATTATTATTAAAATTATTGATAATTTTTAGTTAATATTATATATTATATTATTGTTTACACATTAAATAATTAAATATAAAAATACACATGTATTTCATATTGCAATTCTAGTTGAGTTTTGTATTTTTATCTAATTTTGATGTTTTTCAGATGTCATTTTAAATACACACACACACACACACACAAAATTGTTGCTTTATATCTTCCATATATTGTAAAATATTTGAGGGAAATAAGTGTATTGTAAATATTGTGATCGACAAGAAATGATGTAATTTAATGATGTTTGAGAAAGTTCGATTTGATTTTTTTTTTTACTGACTCACGAACATCATCATCTATCACGTGTTTGCTTGACTTTAATGACCGAGCGCATTGGTGCTCTCGACGTGACAAGATCGTTGTTTGAAAATTGTTTTCACTTTATAAGATACAATTTCAGCGCTATTTTGTATCAAAATTTTTTCTTTGACAGTTAAATTAAAAAAAAAACTGCATTAAAACTGCGATCATGGTTAATTTCTATTCCTTCCGGATTCCAATAAGCGGCGATGAGTATTAATACAGCGTCGTACTGTGTCTTTATGTTACAATTGCAGTACTGCATATATAATAATTATATATGTGATACTCGTTAAATGACGAATTCTAATAACGTTCACATTTAGCTTATCACTTTATTAGACTTGAGTAATACCGGCGTGCGACACACGCTATTATATAAAATATACAATCTATAAATAAACAGACCCAATTGGACTTACGCAGAAAAGAGAATATTTTTGCGTCTTTAAATTTTTATCAATTGATGAAACCGCTCTGAAAGAACTTCTTGTTTTGTTTGGAATAAATGCGTGTAACGCGCATCGGAAATTAAGAATGTTGCCATATGAAAGCGTGACAACACGCATATAATGGAGGTTCATAAAGAATCCTAACATTGTCACAATTGGAAAATGATACGTATCCCTTTACGATCTTCCACTCGTAGATATCAACGAGCGCGATGCGCGAGGCAATGTGACAAAAAGAGAAGAGGAAGAACGTGAACACGCACCTGCTAGGCCCATCGTGAGAATTAACTCTGCAAGATTGATCTCCCTGTCGATTCTCGTCTCTCGATCTCGACGAAACCGCCACTCTCTCTCTTTCTCTCTCTCTCTCTCTCTCTCGAAACACTCAATCACTATCGCGACACTGCGACGTTATTTACTTTCGTCGTCGTTCGGATTTAATCGTCGCGCCGCGTGAAATTCGAGAGATCGATTCGCGCGCGAGTGTCTGCTTCTCTCCTGACAACTAAAACGCGCAACGACAGCTTTCTTCTCTTTCTCTCCCACCTTCCTCTGTCTCTGTCTTCCTTTCTCCTCAGATTCTTAGCAGATCTTTCGTAAGGTGTTTATTATACGAGATCACGAAAGTAGTAGTCATCGTCGCGTTGAATGACATTCTTTATTATCTGCTCCTTTGGGAGACGAGGCGAAATTGGCACGAGATCGAAGAACCCGGAGGACGATCGCAGCGACGACGACGACGACGACGTGGTTGGTGCACACGACGGCGATGACAATCAACGACGACGTTAATGACCTTCGCCAGACACCACGACGACGGTCCGGTGACGACTGGCAAACAGCTGTAAACGTACGCACGTTTTGCCGCTGTACTGCGCCGCCACTCGTAATGTGGTGGGAGATAACAGGCCTCGGAATATTTATGTTGAGCTAGTGATAGTGTGTTGCATCGCACAAACCTCGGATATTTCGAAAAGATATTTATGGTTGCTTTTATCCTACTACAATCTGCTCTTTTTTTTGTTTTTTTTTTTTTATTATAATGATATTCGAGTGGAGATGTATGTATACTTTCTGGTGCGTAGAAATTGCGGAAAAGAGATAGAAGAAACGGCAAAACAATTTTCTCTCTCGTTAACGCTACAGAAATAAAATATAAAATAATAAAAATTAAATTATATATATTTTATTATATATATTTTTTAACCCTTCACGAACAGATCTCAGAAATGACCTATGAGTTGGACAAACTGGGTCTGTGAGACCCACGCGACTTTAGGATCAAAAATATCTCCGCGAAAAATCAATATGTTTTCAATTTTTTTTTCTTTTCCTAATCGAAAGTGAACGATTCTGCATCGATAAAAAAAAAACGATTAAAATAATTTCTAGTAGTTATTAATTTTTTAGAAGTCTGGGAGACCCATGTCTGTCCGCGAAGAGTTAATAAATAAATATTAAAATGTCTGTCTGAAAGAACGCGTAACAAGAAAAACATGAGATTAAAATTACAAATTCGGTTTAAAAAATGGATGAGTTAAATCAAAAGTGTGTGCCATTACCATTAAACACGAATAGTGTTGTAACTTTGCAAAAGACTGATTGAAAATTTTCTAAACCCTAACTGAAAAGCATAACTCTGAAGCGATATATCATTCGCACACACACACGAACTCTCTAACAACTTTTATATTTCCATCTAAATAAGCGCTAGCCGGTAGCTTTGATACTCGCGCTATAATATTAAAAAAAAAAAAAAACAGCTCGATTTGATTTACAAATGTAAATCAAAAAGTTTTTTCTGTCCTTGCGTCAACGAGAAAAAAAAGAAAATTTTTCTTTACTGACCTTTTTGACGATGATTAATCATAAGAGAGAAAGAGAGAGATTAAATGGGTCGAATGACGTTGCGTCATTACGTTTTAGGAACTGACCCCTCCAATGCGCGAAAATTGCATCGTTCATTTTTGCAAGAGACTACGTAAGCGACGGGCTATAAATATAGAAAGTAGGAGAACTGTTGTCAAAAATATAGCATCTCACAATTTATATATCTCTCTTATTCGCGGATTATATGTACAACACACGTATTCAATTCTGAGATAATGCCAAAAGCCACTATCATTTAGCATTAATGATATACTTATTATTGCAATAGCAAAAAGCGCTCTCAAGGACACGTGTGAAGCGCAGGCAAGATATATAACGAGTGTTGCTTAAGATTTCAATTTGAACGCAAAATTTTCGAGAAAGAAAAAAAATTTCCTTTCAAGATTCTGTTTTTATTAAAATTTTTTTTCAAATCGAAGTAGCGCGTCACAGATGTAAGAAGCTACTGTGATCTCTCGAAATGAACGTGTCTCCCTTCGAGATTGATTTCTTCGACATTTCTCATATGAAAATGACACGCAACAATGGCGTCAATCACTCCCGTTACTTCCGCCACATCAGCTTCGATGTGTGTGCGAAAAACAGAACAAGATCGTGACAAAGAATGTGTCGAGATTGTTCGCGGTTTTTGTGCAAAACAGGGAGCGGAGTCAAACGCGCGCCGGAGAGAAACATGACATGTGTGTAACAAAGCTGTCGGGTGGACACACGCAGAAGTGAGTCAGTTCCTCGCGATAAACGCGATCTGCGAGTGCTCCCGAGCGGGCCGGGAACAATGAGACAGCGATGAAAGTGAATCATGCATCTCATTTTCCGTGCTTATTCCTTGTCACGAACAAACACGGGGTGTGTATCGGAGATACATTCGCGGTTCGAATGCATTGTTCGAATCTGTCGGAGGTGAAAAGTGCGCGAGAACAAAACGCGGGAGAACGATTCCGTCTGCAAATAATCAACGAGAGCAAAAAACTATCTTCATGATTTAATTGCAATATTTTTAAACGCGTACCCCCTCTACTTACTTTTCTTTCGCGTTATTTCAAATTATTATTTATATCGCAAATGTACGCAATGTACGTACACATACATCGGTAACACAACTGAGGCACTGGGTTAAACATGTGTGTGACACGACATGTTGCAGCAATATATCCACCGCCAGAGATTTCAGTTTAAATTCTCTTTACTTTCTTTTTCTGATAACGAGGACGAGGTTGTTGTGATTACGATTGTCGATGATGATTCGCGATATCATAAGATAAGGAGTTATCTCACAATATATTAGATTTCTATTTCCAAACAATATATACATGTCACTTTCATCTCTCATCGGATTATCGCACGATCTGAACGCAAATGTCGCGCGAAAAAAAAAAAACAGTGAAATATTATAACTCAGGAAGTGACGCGCGTGATTCCAAACGATTTTTAACCACGACTCGTAATTTGTATTCAACCAATTGAATTTGTAAATGAGCAATGTCGAAGAAAATCTCGAACAGATTATGTTGCGAAAAAATTTTACATAAACCAGAATATTTGTATTTAATTAAGATAAACTTTTCAATCGGAGCTTACGCGCGAAACGCAAACCAAGCTTCTCCAAAACATCCTCGGTGATATTCCGGCATTTATCGAATACATTTTGTTGCGATATTCAAGCGCAACTCGAGCAATATAGTTCAAATTGTAGTGTTATTTTTGCAACATGCTCGTTGTTTTTTCAAAAACAAACATAATTCACGTGTGAAGCTGGTTCTAAATAACTGAATACAAAATGCCAAAAACGCAGTGTGTCTTGGTAAAACAAGAAACTGTGCGTTTCATATAAATATTAACTCAAAACATTTTTTAAAAAAAATATTCATTCACTTTTCGATATGCAATGTTCGCGTTTCGTCACTTCATCTTTCCATCTTAAAATCTAGCAATGCTGTGGATTTATGTATTTTACAGTCGTGCATCACACACAAAGTCATCAGACACGACGGTCGAGAAAATGAGATATTTTTAATCTTCCCTCTGATAATGCGCCACGTTGAGATAACATGTAGATTAATATCTCACTTACAACTGATTCTTCGTCTGATGTATGAAAACGAAAAATAACACAACACACACCTTTTTTTTTTCATCACAATTTTGCTTTCAAACTTCTCGTGTTTTTGGAGAAAAAAATCGCACTTACCGAGAAACAGATTATACTCTTGATACAACTCGTCGAAAGCGACATCGATGTCACTGTCTTTAATGCCAACCTCGTTAACTACTTCGTCAGGAATCCTCGCGACAGTCATTCTGAAGACAATCAGTTCATAGAAGACAATACACGCTCCGATCTCGGGAAACGCGCTGGTAGTAATGACGGGTCAAGATTTTTTATTTCGGATACATCGCCGAGGAAAATCAGCAGTGGGATGGAGGAACTCGGAGAAGCGCAGGAGCCGTGTAGTCTCGAGACTGATAATCTAATCTTTGCACTTCACTGATCTTAACTCTCTTAAACACTTATGTACACACAGTTACACGTACGCTCACAGGACTACGAGAGAGAGAGAGAGAGAAGACCGATAAGGTGAATGAGAGAAACATTTTTAGTCGTTAGCCGTAAAACACTGAGAAACAATTGAATGAGAAATTAAGGAAAAAGAACGGGACGCCGGTACGTCCGGCGGAAAAAAAAAAGAAAAAACTGGGAAGGTTTTTTCGGAACATACGTATGTATTAGTGTCTCGTTAGAATAAATCAACGTACAAATATATCGTCAGAGGCTAGAATTAAGGCTAGGATGCACAAAAAATAAGCAGCAAAATTAAGCAGCAAAAAGTCAAGACCAGATCAAACCACATCGCGATTACATCTGACACGTCATTAATAAAATAAATAAAATTGAGAATGCCGCAAATGCTTTGCGAAGCGTCATTGTGTCTTTATTCCTTCCACTGAATGCTAAAACAAAGACCCTGAATTGTAGAAAGATGCTCCCACAATTTCCAGCGTAACTTGAAGCTTCAACAAAAATCTATTGTTTTTCCATCACACGGGTTTTTCCATTCATGTGTGTTTTGATTCAGATATGGTTACCGGGACTAAATGTTTCGAATTATCAGCGCGATAACGAGATTTGACCGTACGTCATGAATGGACCGTATCTGTGGGTCGAACTGAAAACAAGAAACTTGTCGCATCCATCGAACATCGCTACATAAAAAGCAATTGACGACACGTATCAATGTCGCGCAACGATAGCGAGATTATGTAAATGACAATCATGCGAGAAAAACATGGCAATCAGATGGAATGGCGTCTGTTGTAATCAGGTCGACGACGAAGCAAGTGCTCGTCACGATTTTTTTGCCATGACATTACCTCGCCAGTTTTTTTCCCCCTAGCAGTAACATAATAATTCATTTTTCAATATCTCTTTTGAGACGTTTTACAAGTGTTTCCACGAAGCGATTTTGTTTTATTAATTTCTTCTCTTTATGTATGAGAAAAAAAACGCTTGTCAGAGCAAACTTGAGACAAATAGACAAATCCTAGCGCAGCTATTTGTTTACAACAGCTTTATTATCGGCTGCTGCTGATTAGAGTAAACGTGATGTGAGAAACGTTATGTGTCAGTGTGTGACACGAGAGAGAAGAAGCGCACATATAATTTTCGCAACGACTTTGTAACCATCCAGGATCCTGCGAATCATCCCTCCCTTGTAAATAGACTGATGTCACGCGTTCGTATTCTCGCTACAAACGTGTACACGATCATAAATCACCGATGCGCTTCCTATTATTAAGCAAAAATAACAATTCTAGAATAATAATTCGACCTTCGCGTGTAACATTAATTTCTACGAGTTGTTCAACAAACTGCCGAAAGGCCAACAGGGTATTTTATTCATTTCGATGATACTTTTTCAACACACGGGAATATTATCATATGCAGTAAGTATATGCGCATGGCGACGCGCATTTTCAAGAATCGCGCATAACATATAAAAAAATATGAATAACTCTACTTACATTCACATAAATTTTTTGCAAGAACCATTCTAAATTAAATTAATTTATACATTGTTCAATACAAATGTTTCTTTTTTTTTTTTTTGTGAGAGATCCGTCAGACAATACATTCTCTCTTCTTCTCCTTCGACAAAAAAGCAAAGATGATATAAATTATTTATAAATAATAAAGCTCTCGCGATCAGGTAGAAATAGATTTATTTCACACTCGTGTGAAGAAAAAACCCATTGCCGTTCTATGCCGTATAACTACTTGTATGTTGCGCGCTACATGTATATGTTACGTGTGTGACCCGTGATTTTTATGTCTGTCGAGAAGAGCTTGCCAGTGTCACGGCGTTTTGCATATTTGTTTCTTGAGCGACAAGCGAAGGACAGCAAAGTACTTTTGTATTAGAATAAAGCATGCCTGGTGTCAAGTGTATGACTCGCATGCAAATTCGCAGACTCGATTGCTTTACGCGATATATATCAAATACATCGATTCCAATCAATAAGATGTAAAAAATGTATATAATGCATTATTGTCTCTTGCAACAGCAAGATACGCGGTCGCGACAAATTTACATAATGTTTACGTATGTATGTACATATGCTAACTGCGCTTAAACAGGAAAAATGACCAAGCTTTTCAGGAAAATCATGACTATTTTCGTATCAGAACAATATTGTTACTTGCGAATTTACCGCACACAAGAAAGAGCTAGTGCTAACTAATCAATGCCAACTTACAATTGTTATAGATGCAATGATATAAACAAAACACTTTGCCACAAATGACGTTTGATGTGCCTTCCATTTTGAATGCAACTAAAGAAATGAACAACTAATCGCCGAGCTGACTGCACTGTTGCCAACAGTTTTTCTTCATAATATTAAAAATTGCCGGTTTTTGATATTTCAATAATTATTTTCTCTTTCAGTTGCGTGGGAAAAGGTCTTTTCATTTTTATTACAAATGGATTATCAAATTCTTAATCTACCAGTACAGATTTTTAAAATAACTGTGTATTTTTATTTTATTTTTTTTTTCTGTTAAAATATGAAGAACCTACATGTATTAAAAGTATGAAATTATTGAACTTTCAACAACGATTTTTTCGGAATTGTCTATGAAAATAAATATTGAGAAAACTTGTAAAATTTTATTTTACGATCAAGGTCATTCTCAAGTTCCAAAAGCTTTTGTCAAGTTTCAAAAATTTTTTGAACATGTCCTAAACCTCCTTAATTTCGAGCAATCATCTTCTATTGCAATTTTTTCTTCTATAATCATAATCTTTTGACGTAAGGAGATGTTTTTAATTGATAAACTCGAATTCAAGAATAATAGATATTTATAATCTCCGACAATAATGATACTTATCTGTGTTTTTATCGATTCCGTCACTTATCTGCGACAAATGAAAGAAGAAGAACAAGAATCCAGAGGAGAAAACAACTGCGACAAGTTTTTATTATTATTTTCCGGGATAGAACTATAATGTCGTACTTATTAAGTGGATTTAATTTATCTGTCTTGTTAGATGTGATTATACGCGATATGTCCGTAAATATGTAGCTTCGCTCGAATTCTTATCGAGCGTAAACATTATTTTATTTCCTTATTACGAGAGAATTATAGCATGACGACCGTAGTAAGTTATTACATACATCGTTGATATCAATTTTTAATAACAAAATTGTAGATAGAAAAACAAGTTTCCACAAATTCACGTTTCCGTTAAACATAGTTTAGTTTCACGTGTACAATATACATATCGACACTATACAAAAACTAAGACTTCTGTGCGAGATTATGTGTGAAACACATTGTTTCACACGATTCGTAAAGTTGCACGTGAATTATGCGACGATCAAATATTATACAAATATATGCACATTTTTTTGCATAATAAAAGCGAAGCAATCGTGCAATTCCGATCAAAATTGCCAAAGCGCAACACAAAAATCCCTAACGTCGTCTATAGCGTAATACCGTCGGTATTTATTTCGTCCACGTTATCGTTAGATAGGATAGGTATCTAGGTGCGATTAACTACGGCGCTAAATATTGAAGAGGTTGTGCGCGGCGACATGACGGGTCGGAAACCCGACGTCCGGCTCTTTCCTCTTGTCGTGGGTTATCATCTGCGACCTCTTCGCCGCGATTTACTCATATATTATAGCCGCGATACAACACCGCTCAGAATATACAACCTTCGATTTGTCATGCAGACGAAACGTGTCGCGATCCCATCGACAAAGAAATCCGATCCCCCCGTCCTATATGCGTAATTTCCCCGCTTCTCCCTTCCCCCCGTTCTTGGCGTTTAAATTCGCGACTTTGTCTAAAGCGATGTCTTTTTTGTCGAGAGAAGAAAGAAGCGAATACATATTGCGCTTTATTAGAAATTGCGATTTCAAAATGTTTCTGCCGGTATTGGTGCCTCGCAGATAAAAAAAAATATTAAATCAACGGTATTGTGTGCGTGAGTGCGTGCGTGCGTGTGCCACGAAGATGAAAAAAGAGCATCTCTCTGAGATATCATTTATTACGATGAATATTTGTGTAATTAAGCACGGATGGGGGAAAAAAAAATATTTATTCGCGAGAAATGTTTTCATTAAATTTCCCTACTCTCTTTGGGAACGCGTTATCTCACGTAAACACGCTTCTTTGTACGTGATATTCGCTCTTGTTGCGAATCGTGGAAATAACCACACGCGCGGAGGCCACGTGCCTTCGGGACGAAGACGCGCCGTCGATGAATTACCGTTAATCAATTGAGAGATTCAGCTGAGTTTGAAGAATCATCATTTTTAGTGCGCAATTTAAAAGATTATTTTATTATAAAAATCGGATATAATTTCAAATTCGCAAAACACATTCTTCCTCTATCTTATTTTATTTCGAAGAAAACCATTTATCAGACAATCGAAAAAAAAAATGAAACTTATTAAGAAAAAAGCACTTTTTTTTCCTTTTTGGCATTGATTAAAATCATCCTAGAATAGATCTTTCACGTTATATTTTGACAAAAAATCGACCTCGATTCACGAAAGAATTAAAATTAGATCGATGAAGCATGTGTATGATTAAGATAAAAAATTACTCGCGCTAACTGTTTCATACATACGAGCTCTATTTGTGTGTGAAGAATGAAATATCGTAGTATTATTATAATGATAATATAGCTACGCAAAACCTTGCTTGTCGAACGAATTTCGCACGTATAAATTTGTTCGATTACTTGGAAGCAAGATATTATCAAAATAACACTTAATCGCATCTATTTTGCAGTTTATTTATTTATTTTTTTATTTTATACCAAGAGTCGAGTCTGATGATAAATGAAGAAATATACAGATAAATATATCTTAGAGGTTTTTTTTTGCTGAGATGTACACACACACACACACACACACACACACACACACAAAATATTTCAAAACTAGCGTTCCGTCTTGCTAGCTTTTTTCATTAATATTTCTTTAAATCCAAGTATCGCATTTGCATAATAAACTGACACTTTGCATTATAATTTTTATCAATAAATCAAATTAACGATTGGATTCATACTATAATTTAACACAAAACATTCATCTTATTCTAAACACAGCTTTATTTTTATAGATGTTTATTAATTTTTTTTTCTTTAAAAGACGCGATTTTGTCGCCGTAACAAAATATGATGCGAGTTTTAAATTATCTATTTTATTAACAATAATTTTCTTTCTAAAATAGTAAAAACAGAAAGGTTGTTTTTTTGTGTGTTTATGCGATATTTTTATATTTACCTTATATGTCTGCAATAACGTATAAAATAGGTAAATGTAACAGATTTAGAGTGGATTTTTTTATGTCCAGAAAAAACTTAGATTATTAAGAAGATTCCTTGGACCTAGATCCTAATCCGCGCGCGTAGTGATTTTCAGGACGGTCGTGTTACTTCGATTACTGCGCAGCCGAGGTCTAAGGGTTATCGGCGACCGCGACTTTATCTCGAGACCGTCTTGTTCATCCCGATCAAATTTTTGCGCATAGTTGGATAGAATGTGCGTGTCTGCGGCCGATATTGCGTAACGGGCGATTTTTTTTTTTTTTTTTTTTTCACGCGCTCGCTCGCGCATACACGTCGGCCTCCTTTTCTCCATCGTCCTTCGCAATGAGCTATTTGCGGTGGCGCAATGAGGCGATATACGGGTAGTTTGCCAAATTACAATAGCGCAGACATGCCCGAGGATCGAAATCGAACGAAAAAAAATCTACATTTTGGCTGTGTGTCAACGCAAGATGCGGATGACCGATTTTTATCTCATTTTTTGAGACTGATCGCGAGATGAAAAAGTAAACATTAGATATAGATTTATGTTCAACGTGAGGATATATCAAATAAAATTACATACATATAAAATTTTATTATAAATACAATAGATGTTCAAAATTGCTATTCTTTATTAACGCGTTTCCGTTTTCGAATTATATACTATTCGAAGATGATAAATAATTAGGTATGGCATAAGCAGGAATAAATAATTAAGTATGTTTTCTCCGATCTAGCAAACCAGTAAACAAATCCATAAGAAAGAATCCATCAAAAAGATCTATTGTGATCTATGTTGCTCATTTTAAGTCCTTTGTTTCGGAATCTAGTAAATAAAACCAAAAACTAATTGATAAAAAAAATATTCAATGACGATTAAAAAATACTAATAAAAATACTAAAAATAATAATAGCGTTAGATAAACAGTAAATTATATTCTACATTCAAATTAAAAAAAAAAAAACTTTTAACACATTCTATTCTGTATTTTATATTTGTTGTGAATATATGTATATTGGTTGTTTTTAAATTTTAAATATTTTTTTAAATTTTAATTACTTTTAAACATTAAAATTATTTCACTTGTAACGTCATTGTTTTCTTTCACATATATTAGTCTTTTTTCCGTAAAAGAAAAACTCTAATAAACCTCGGTTTCAAAATTTAAATATATAGAAATACTTACCACTATCCGAAGTGGAAGAAGATGCCGGATGTGCGTCCTGGATTACGGAGTTCTTAATGGTCACCAGTTCCTGCATATCTTCCATATCAAAATCGGAACCGTTTCCGCCGCTCGCTTTGATGAATCATCAACTGAAAATTCAAAAATAAAAAATCTCTCGGTTAAGTGTTAAATCAAATTCGAGAAAACGCAAATCTTCAACGCAATCAGACGATGTTGCTCGTCGGCGCACACGCTGTTCGCCCTTAGATAGCCACAAGAAGCGATTTTTTTCTCGATTTTCAAACGAGAAAAAGGGAGGGAAATCATAAACAATCTCGTAGTGTCTCGCATTTAACTTCAATTTGATTGCTCTAATCAATGGCCGTCATCGAGACTATTAAATATATCGAGTATTGCCGCAATGGCACCAATTCCTATCACGTTATCAGTACCCGTGTAATCTTCGTTTTCAGGGAGATTAGAAACGACGAGCACCCACAAGAGTGGAAGGGATGAGAAGCAGCTAGTCGAGGCGTGATATAAATATACCGTCATTCGCGCAACGAATTCGATCAATCGCGATCGTGTATCAGGTCGTTTCGATTCAAACAAGTGGGATTTAAACGAGGTAATTCGCGATCGAGATAACACTTAAAAAATTTGGAGAATTATTTTTTTTGTAATCAATAATGAACGCGATAGAGGAATTATTTTTCAGCGCGTTTACACGAGTAAGATTTTTTTTCTCTCGATGAGAAAATAAATAGAAATCAACGGAGAGCGCGATCTAAACAAGTTAAAATTGGAAAGTCAGAAATAGAGCCGAGTTATAAATAGAAATCGACTCGCGATTTATCTCAGAAGTTTTGGAAACACTTCTTAGCTACTGATGTATGTACAACATCTGTTCTAGAATTAGAAAGAGCAATGTAAAATTTATGTAATACCGGGTGTGCCAGAAAATATTTTGACACGTTGTTTGAAATCTCGAACGGAGTATCGACGCAATTTTTCCAACTGATCGAGTGTTCGAATTATTGTTAGAATTTGAAACTTGACAACCAAGAACGTAGGACACCGTGTACAGTTCAAAGACAGCGCCACGTAGCGGAGAAAAACAAATATCGATAACCAACCTAATTGGCGACTGTGGCGCCTTTCGTTGACCAGTTGCGCTACTTCGTGGCTTCGTCGTTTATCAACGACGACATCTGGCGCAGGCGCAATCCGTCATGTTTTCGTACATACATCGTGAATGTGTGTACACATATCCTCCGCAATTCCTGCGGCAGGAATGATCGATTTTTTTTACCACACTTGTTGCACTCCCTTCGGTTTTCGCGCGCGACCGAAAACAAAAGGCACACAAGCGCATGCGCTTGTTTTGACGCAAACGAACGCGACAAACGCGCAAAGTCCACTCCGTCGGAAAGCGTGCGCTCAACTACACTGCTCAAGAAACTCAGAATTCCAGAATCGTCGCGGCGCGCATCGTCGTGTCACGTTACCTCGTGTCACGTAACGTCGAGCAGTCGCGACGCGACGTTTTTCAAGTGTGTGTCGCGAGCAACAACAAGAGACGAGAAAGATTCGTCTTCTTCACGAATCGAAACCCCTCGAGAGGCGATAATCGCGCTTTCCGATGATAAACTGTCCCTTCCGCGCACCCGAACCAGATTTACATCGTGCGCTAATACGCGCATGACTTTATTAGCATTAACACGATATTGCTCGCAATCTTGAATAAATGAAAATTTTAAAAGCCAGTTTTTCCCGCGCTCTCCGATCAAGTGTTATAATCCTAGACACACACGAGCGGAGTCTGAGAGGTCATCGCGCATTTTGTATTCACGTATGGATCTTTTCTCAGGATTTAACAAAAATCGTCTAATGTTAGACGATTTTTAGTTAGTTGTAAAAAAAATTACATTCGAAAAGTATGTTTAAAAAAGTTAAGTACTAAAAAACGTTGAGCACTCGTACACATATGCAAGAATAAATTGTTTCCTTATATTTGCTTAACAAACCCAAACGTCATACTGATAAAAAAATAACACATCTAATCTAGCGAAAGATAATTGCACTCGTGCCTGGGAAATTTCGATACTTGTGGGAAAGACGGTCTGGTAACGTCAGACGGGGAATATATTTAGACAAGTATTATATATTTTAAAAAATTTATCACACATGCACATGTGCGGGAATTATTTTTTTTTTATCGACCGCATTGTTATTTATATTATCAGCTTACATATCGCTTAAGATTATTTGATGAGATATTTATATACGGTAGAAAAAAAATACGAATTTAGACAAAGCTGTATCAAAAAGACTGATGTTCAAAACAACCGATCGATAAATATAACTTTTAAGATATGTATATTTAAAAACTTTTTTCCGTTAAAATAAGTGACGTGTGTGTATACATACATTTTAAATTTAAAATTATACGTATTAAAATATAAAATATGTATGCGAAATCTTACATGCTGCTGTAATATTGCAACGTAATATAATCTCGTAACAAAGAGATTTGCAATTTTTTTAAAAACGCGCTTTTGTCGCGTATCTATGATCTCTTTCTATGCGCTATAAATACACATAGATAAGACATAATATAAATATACGAGATAAAACCAAGTGGGATACAGAGGTAATGTTTTTTTTTGTACATTTGCACTCTAAAAAAATTTTATCTATCAAAAAAACAACCGAGGCGCATGTTATCCTAAAACGTACACAAGTATAAATCACATGAATTCAGGATTAACAAAATTTGTGAGTACGGACAAATAATACATCAAGATATTTTTCTATCTTTTCTTTTGTTGCGATTGTCAAAACTCCGTAATAAAGTGTGCGTTACCGTGACAGGAAATACGTTTAATAACGATTAATAACTATAAGCGCGGCAGCGTTGTTCAACAGCGATTCGCGGCGAACAAAAAACCGAAAGAAGACTACCTTGAATTAGTAAATAAGTATTTGCATTCGCATTTTCTTGGATCATATATTTAAAAGGCTGCGCGTTCGACGGAATTGCCTCATCGCGCTTATTACGTAGCCGAGGCATAATTGCCGCGAGGGGATTTTCAATTAAAACCACCACGTGTGAGCGCAAAAGTAGATCGGAATCCTTATGTAATTTTTCATATCGCATTACAATAATCGAGAGCGAGAGTTGACAGAAAAAAATGTTACATCACTCGCGCGAAAGATGACTGTCGTTTTTCGCGCAACTCGCAAATGCGAAGCCAAGTGCAATTTTCTCGCATCGATAAATCGAAATATAAAGAGACAAGAGAGTGAGTGTTTTAAAAAGGGTACTACACCTCAGCAATTATATATTAAAAAGTGATGCGATGATTTAAAAAATAATTTTTCTTTAAGGTCAGATTATTTTTGCAAAACTCTGTATTACAAAACTTTGCATTATTCTGTACATAATTAAGCAAGGACGTTCAACGCTTACACGTGTGTGGCTGCGATCAATTAACGTATGTTGCGCAGATGGCGCCTGGTGTCATACATTTTTGTCAGCTCTGTGATATGTTATTTTTGCACAAAAGAAAAATTTCAGCGATTTTATTGCCACTCGAATTTAATTATACATACATGAGAGAGTTTCTCTAATTTAAAAATTGATTATAAATAAATGTCTGTACAACAAAATATACTTTTATATATTTGTCATTTAATTGTTGCAATGACATTTGCGCTCAAAAGCCTTGTTTCTTTTGCTTTTAATAAATAAATGAAACAAACAAGTGTGTGTTTCTCTCTTATCTTTTTCACTGCCATTATTCAAAACCTTCGTGTAAAATTCTCGATGTACGACTGTCGATAAAAAACAAAGCGACGATATCGCGCGTTTGGGACTTATCGCGACCGGTTGGTTTCCACGTCATTGTGGCTGCCGTTCGAACGTGGCCGTGTGGCCGTTGTCATCTGTTTCGCGAAAACCCCCCTCGTGTGGGAAGACGCGATAAGAAAACGGGAGAGTGATTTCTAATTTATATATATACTTACTTTTGCCTTGTTTGATATCACCAATCGGTACGGTCGTCGTTGGCCGCGTCACGCGACCGAAAATACAAACGTACGTATAGCGGTGACATACGCACACGGTTCCGGGTACATACGCTCGAGGCGAATTTCTCAACTGTCCGTTGGCGCACGGAGGTGACACGGTATGTATGTTACGCGACGTTACGCGTCGCAGATAGATAAGCTTCCGAAGGAAGCTTTTATTCGACCCTTTATTCGACGAGGATCGAATAAATTCTCCTCCCTTTTCATTCGCATGCGAAGCTGCAACCGGAGAGACGAAAAACGTATCCGATCTACCGAACGATCGGGATCGGGCACCGTCTCTTCGAATCGCGCGATCCCGATTCTCGTCCGGTCTGAATCTGTCGCGAGTCGCGATAACCTCCTCGCCTGCCGCCGTTTCTCCGCGAGGCCGTGAGTGAAATTCTGCCATCTGCTGAAACCGCTGCCAATTTCGCGAGCAACCGTTATCTATTTTCGGCGGATATATAGCGCGTCCGGTAGTCGACGGAATCTACGAAGAAAAGTCTCTCGACCAGATACTCGGTACGATCGAATATTCGAGGATTGTGCGTTGCGTGACGTCGCGATCACGGCCGATACGTGTGTCAGCACGTCGAAACATGCGATTTGCCAATTTGCAATTGCACGAGATTAGCTCTCGCCGCACGCGACGCCTTTCTCTCTCTACCTGTGTACTTTTTTTTTTTTTTTTACTCTTTTCTGCGAATACGTTATCTGTATTGCGTTTTTTGTTTTAGGAGTCAGTGTGCTGTAAGAGAATCTATTGTTAAAAAAAAAAAAAAACACCCAGAGTGTTGATCGAAGCGTTTCTTGGCTGTGTTGGAAGCTTGTCGTCTCAACAAGAATGTCTGGAAGCAATGATAGTTTCAACAACAATACCTGTGTGGTGTGTTACAAGAATGTTGACATCTACAGCATCGGCATGTGCGAGCATCCTGTGTGTTACGAATGTAGCACCAGGATGAGAGTGCTCTGTCGGCAGAACGAGTGTCCCATCTGTCGTCAGGATATGCCAAAGGTTGTGTTCACGCGAGAAATCAAGCCGTTTCATAATTTGACTAATATAAATCTGGTAGACACGCGATACGACATCTACTTCTGTAGCCCCGACATTCAGGAGAAGTTCACCAAATTGTTAGCCAACACTTGCTCGATATGTAAGGAGAAACAGGTGTTTAGCAGTTTTAGCAGTTTAAAGGATCATATGCGACAACGACACGAGCTGCATTACTGCGAACTGTGTGTAGAAAATTTAAAGGTAACACGTTCGTTTTTTAAAAAACATTTATATTAGTTTAACACCTTTATTCAGCTCATTCATTTTAACGAATATTTTACTTTATCTTGCTATTAACTGTTGTTGCTTAGTTAAGCACATTTTTTTTAATCAACAAAAAACATTTTGTAACGTATCTATCAATTTCTCTTTCTTTTCGAACAGATATTTTCACATGAAAGGCGTTGCTACACAAGAGCAAATCTAGCCACGCATAGAAGAAAAGGTGATATTGACGATAAGAGTCACAAGGGTCACCCGCTCTGCGAATTCTGTGATCAACGTTACATGGACAACGATGAGCTTTATCGACATTTGAGAAGAGACCATTTGTACTGTCACTTCTGCGACGCCGACGGTTTGCATCAGTACTACAGCTCGTATGATTATCTCAGAGACCACTTTCGACAGGAACACTATTTGTGCGAGGAAGGATTGTGCGCGGAGGAGAAGTTTACAGGCGTTTTCCGGACTGACATAGATCTTAAGGCGCATAAAGCTACGGTGCACGGCAAGCAGTTGAGTAAAGCTGCCGCGAAACAGGCAAGAACTCTAGAACTGGAATTCACATTGGCGCCACGCGGCGAAAATCGGATGAACAGAAGAGGCGTGCCGGGCCCCACCACGTCGAGAAGCTCGAGAGATTACAACGGTAGAGACTATAATGTTAGGGATTATCAATCGGGACCGACGCCAAGCGGATCCACTTCCTTCGCGTCCAACAACGAGCCTATTTTCACAACAAGACAACCGGATGTACAAAGTACCGACGAGTTCCCTACGTTAGGTGGCGGCGCCGTTCCTCCCGTCGTTCCCACGTTAACGCAGCCCAAGAGCAGAGGAAACGTGACTATTCGCAGTACCGTGAGGAATCAGCCGCTCGCGGTTACGGACGAGAACTTTCCTGCGCTTGGTCCGGACTCGGCTGGACCGAGTATCTCGAAAACGGTGAACTTCAGCGTTTCCAGCAGTAGCAACGCCTCGGGTCCCGGTGGCATGTCGCAGTGTCAAAAAACTTCCACATCTTCGAATGTTTCCATTCAGGTGAACCACGAGCCCAACGGTACCGTCACCACTCGAGTTTCCGGACCCAACATCAGGATACGTCCCGCGCAATTGTCCATAGATTCCGATTTCCCCGCCTTAGGCAGCTCCGAACCGTCCACCAGTACTGCCAACTCGACACAGTGGAAGGAAGTCCTGCAGTGGACTTGCTCGAAGTCGGCATCGACGAATGTGCCGAAGTCCAAGAAAGTCGCGCCAGCGCCCGTGATACCTTCGCCGCCGACCATTCAGTCCGGGGAGGATTTTCCGAGTTTATCCAAATCGTCGAAATCGAAGAAGCAATCTGTGATTACGATGGTGCCGTCGGTACCGTCGTGGAGACAGAGCTCGCAGAATAACAGCAATTCGCAGAGTTCCAGCATTAACGCGCAAAAACCAACAACCGAGCAAATCAAGAGCAAGACAAAGAAGAAAAAAGCGAAACAGACATCTAGCAGCAACAGTTCGAGCGGAAACGAATCTAATAACTCGAAATCGAATGTGAATACAGCGGTAACAAAGAAGAACGTCGAATTGGCGCACGGCGTTGACTTGGACAGCGCGTCCAACGAGAGCTCGCAGGGCACGCATGATACTAACAACAGTACGAGCAATATCGATAACGCGTCTAAAAATTCCAACGTGCCGAATTCGAGAGAAACGGAACACGCGAACAAGAAGGATAAGAAGAAGAACAAAAACAACGTGGACGCAAGTTCGGACATTGCGACAATTATAAACACGGAATCTGGTAGCGGAGGCAGCGGTCTTTCAAACGGAGAAAAACAGAGAAAACGCAGCGAGCTCAAAATAGACAGCTTGAACACGACTAACAACAATATACATCGAGCGGAGGATTTCCCCGTTCTGGGTAGCGTCAGCGGCAACAGACTGCCTGACTTTACGAATCCGCCGCCTGGTTTCGCCTCACCGACTCCACCACCACCACCTGGATTTTCGATAAAATACAACAGTATCGACCGATTGCAAGGCAGTAACGGTTTGACGTTCACGAACAGTTCCGGCGAGAGCTATTCCATCCTACCGGACAACAGCAGTAAACATTCTTACGTGACGCCGCCCGACTTTCAGAAACGGAACAGTTGTCTCGTGACGAAGCTCAACGACGTTCTGGTGGAACAGGATAAGATCGAAGAGTTTCGTTACGTTAGCGGTCTCTTTCGCGGCGGCACTTGCGACGCGCAGGAGTATTACACACATTGTCGAGAAGTGATGGGCTTTAGCGCGTTCGAAAGCGTGTTTCCCGAACTTCTGGCACTACTGCCGGACATCGCGAAGCAGCAGGAACTGTTCAAGGTGCATAAGCGAGAAGTCGGCGGCAAGACGAGGGGATTGGAGATGTGCGCGACGTGCGGCCAGGTTCTCAGAAACGGGACGGATTTCCGAACGCACATGTCTAGTCACACGCTGGAAAATCACTTTCCGGCATTGGGCAAATGCAATACGCCACCACCGAGAAACACGTGGGTACGTAAATGAGTGAGATTACACTCACATCGACCGTCGTTGTTCCCAGGAACTTGGGTGTGAACTGCGATTCGCCCGCGCTGAAAAACACAAATTTTGTAAATACAACGCTCTTGTGTCATTTGTACCATCACCGGAGATAATACTTGTCTCATATTGTGTTACATTTTAGTACGCAAACTACCAGCATGACTACGTAATATTTATTCTAGAAGAAAAAAAAAAACAATTAGGATTTTTGAAATAAAACTGTGCGTAGAACTAGCGCTGATCACATTCGCTACATAAGATCGTTTACACATTTGTTGAAAACATATGTGTGAGGCGACGATTTTTAAAATAAGGGAGAACAAAAACAACTAGAAGAATACGTAGCTTTTACAGACGGTTGTATTAACAATGTGATTTTTGAGTCACGATTGGCGATGTAAACGAGAATCAGATATTTTTTTGTATTAATAATAAACTTTATGACAAAATAAGTGTAATGATTACAAAAGTTACAAGTTACAAAGATGAAGACGCAGACATATATATATATATATAGTATATGAAGTTATTATATTGTATATAATTATATGTGTTATATATAATTATATACATTATATTTATAGATAGCTGATGTTTCGATTTCATCGTGCTGATCGTGTACATACACGCGTTTTTCTCCTGTAATTTATTTTTTGTGCTATGGATTTTTTCGAGGAATAGAAATGAATATAGAGAGATTGCTTGTATGAGTATGTGAAAAAAAAAAAAAAAAA
>QVNW01001375.1:0-23661 GCA_014825475.1 Pseudomyrmex flavicornis | reverse complement strand
ATATATCGATATGCGATATATATCGATATGCGATATATATCGATATGCGATATATATCGATATGCGATATATCTCGATATGCGATATATCTCGATATGCGATATATCTCGATATGCGATATATCTCGATGTGCGATATATATATCGATATGCGATATTATGACGTTTGCATAGAAAAATTTTACTCCTGCTCAAAACGCCACTTAGTATAGAAGTACTACGTACTATTGCAACAAAAATATTTTGTATAGACGCGATCTACGTTACATTTTTAATATTTCATACTTGGCGCGAAGTACTACCGTGCCTCTTGATAAAACGCAATATGTAACAGAACTGGTCACATCAAAATGTCAGAATAAAAAGAGATAGTTTTCTTATAGAACTATCTCTTAAATCAAGTCTTAGACCATCTCTCAGACCAAGTTAAATGTCGATTTAAAAATTAATTTCTAAAACTATAGCTAACCGCATTTTTTATTCTTTTTATGTAATAACATCTTTGATTCTTTTTATGTAATAGCAAAGCAGATTACTTTGAAACATACCGCAAAGTCGCATGCCGGAAGAGTGCGTCGAGACTTGCAAGCTCGAGAACGAAAGTAAAGTTATTCTTGTTATTCTTGCGGCTCTTTCATCAGGATACGCCGGTGTTTATCACGCACCCGGTAACTGCCTCTGGGCTCTCCGCAGCGTGTCTGCAACGGCGACTTACCTGGCACGCCGCGGGTAAATCGCACTAAAACTTTGTGGATTTAGTGAGAAACTTGGCTACCGTAACCGAGCACCGACGACCGACGATTCCTGCTCTTTTGAACCTTCGTACTTAAACCCCGCGGGCTGCCGCGAGCATCCGCTCGGAAAGACGGAAGTTCAGCATGGAACTGAGGCCGCATCTCATGTTTCGCAGCGGCGACTGAATTGCTGGATAATAAAAGCCACGGGAATTGAGACGAGCTAACTTTCAGTCAAGAAAGGAAAGACTTGAGTACTTTCACGGTTCATGATGGTTGTATGTATAAAAGACGATTAAACAGCTTATATTAAATATAATTCATGTTGAAGCTAAAACTGGGAGGAAAAGAGAGAGAGAGAGAGAAAATATACAAAATATTTTATTAGATCGAAATGCATTATCTGCTCGCTACGTCTCGATATTATTATTATATAATACCTCATTCTCGTATGATGAGATTTATGTAAACCGTACGGTTTGTTAGCAAATCAATTTAACTGGCAAATGTTTGTTTAACGTATAAACCTAACTTTACACTGTAAGTTAGAGCAACCTACTTAACAACAGAGCTTTCAGAACTACATCACATTTGTTCTACCTTTTGTCTTTATTTCTCTTTTTTTCTTTTTGACGAATAATCAACTCGTCACGTAGAAATGCATAATGTAATTATATGTACACGAAGCTGTATACGAATTCGCGAGACGACGGCGAAAACATCGCCGCACAATACGCTGAGAAACCTTCAGAGTCTGATTTCTGCTCAAACGTGCGATCACAGGAGGTAAGACGAGTTCGGTTAATAATCCGAGAAGAAAGTTATATGCATTGCGAGAGACTAATAGTAATGGAACTGGATATGAATTTCCTTAATGATTTGAGTTTGACACACACAGCGGCGTGGAAACTTAAACATATCCGTATCGAGATCTGACTCCGCGTTGCCGTCTTTGTATCAAGTTTCTCTTGCTCTCGTTACGTTTGATCTTCCGCACAATAGTAATTTGTCACGAAACTTGTCTTTGAATACGTCTTATAGAAATTATAATTATAACATCTCTTTCTCAGAGATAGAGTACAGAGAATCAATGTCCATAGTAATATACGCACAAAATAACATACACACAAAACTGGACCTCGCACGAACATAGGATGCTGTCCGTTCTGAGAGAACGAGAGAAGCACGAATCCTCACAAATTTCCGCAACCTATTGATAATCGATAATTGTTCGAACGACTACGCGAAACATGTCATATCCAATGATATTACTCCGTCCGTTTCTCGTATATTTAACAGATTCCACGAAGACACGATCTATACCCATTTATTTGATAACGTGACAAATTACTTATTTGGAATTTTAACTTCGTAAACTTCGGAGATAGACTTTCAGGCACAAAAATTGTAATACAGGCAGTGCCTCGCGATTGTACACACAAGTAATCTATATATATATATATATATATATGTTCTCAACAATGAGATTTCCCTGTATAAAGCGTGACTCGTCGGATCGTGAACGAATGTGTTTCATGCTGACGTCATGTTTTTCATGGCAGCTACACAAGTGCGCTCGAGAGAGAACGGCCATTAATTATACTTGGATGAAATTCTATTTCAATCTCGTTGAATCTATGATAAAGAAGTTCGTTTACCTCGCATCTCGCGAATGCGAACATATATTCCACGTTTAAACAAGAATATATATTTATAAATAACGGAAACCCACACCATGACTGCGTAATATGTCTGTACAATCGAGAATTTAAATTTGACATTCGTCGTATAAGATTATTTATTTAAATTACACGCGAATGTACTTTAAATTACTTTATACTTAAATATATGTATAAAAATTACTTCAATCTTTCTTTTATGACTGATTTATACTCAATGCAAGTGACAAACAACTGTATTTAGTTTTATTATTATTTAATATTTCATTTAAAAAATAATGTATTATTTATATGTATATATTTTTTTTAACAAATCATCAACCTATCATTCTCGACGAAAGAATACATGACACGGTTTTCTCTTAAATTAACATCATTGTCTCAACAAAAGCCCATTCGGTTCAGTACGTTTTTCAATAACGCTCGCAGCCTTCGACTGTCACTGTTTTAACGTGCAATAAACAAGCCGTAAGAAAATCATAGTCGGATCAAACTCGTTCAACCAGGCGTATATCACATATTAACGTGTAAACAATATTGACTATTGGCATTTAGCACAGATAACGCGTGAATAATGAAGTTTGAGAGATAAGACCGCGCCCATTGTGTGTAAGTCCCTGAAGGCGTATTACCGTAATGCATTCGAATAAATCCAATCTCCTTTATTGTGCCGTGTCCTCTCCATATCTGTTCATACAATACAGCTTTATCGCGTACTTACTTTCTGTATAATATTCCGCGTCTGTATGCGGCTCATCTCAAAAGACTCATTCGCACGGAAATTTCTAATGCTCGCTCCTTATTTGCTCAGTTTGATTATGTTTGCCAACACGGAATTTGTATAAACCTATATTGTTCAAGATAATATTAGTTTTCCCCATACAGAGAATATTTCAATATTTTTTAAAGTCTTGTGCTGCGTCAAAGAGAAATAGATAATAAATCTCTTTTATACGCGTGTGTGCATATTATTTATATCGCGAGAATTTCTATAAGCAGGATAACACAATATGGAGGTTTTCGGAAATCGTATCTCAGACGTTTGTTTTTCGCATAAAAATCCCACGTGCTCAAGAATTAGTCGGATTTTCACCTTCGAATGGAAAATTCTCTGTCTATTTTCTCACGCGGAGGTTGGCAGGTTCCGTTTTAGCGGCGAATAAAAACAATGGCGCACAGCACAAGATTACATATGTAAAAGCGTTTCTAGCACGCGCTCGCGAGGGGAAGAGAAAGATAAACGTAGGAAATGGTGGAACTCTCTTGTCTGCGAGGGAAAAAGTTATCTGACGCATCTTCGCGTCGTAAAGATTCCGCTTCAGAAGTGACTCCGCCATGCCACATGAAATCCTTCGGGATAAAGCAAATGCACAACGAACGCTGCATGCATATCTGCCGCGTGTTACGTCACGTAAAATTTCGTAAGACTGGCGGCGCTTGCGGCAATGCAAACGCGAACATATTTGTAAATTATGGAAAGACTACATCTCTCTCGGGTTTGTAAAGAAACGATAAAAAATTCTATTTTATATATTTTTGTTTTGCTTTTGAAACACAAAATCCGCATTTGATGCGACGCGTCTAACGAAGAAAAAAAAAAAATATATATATTTTTTTTTTCTTCTGCTTCCGCGAGAAAAAGTGTTTTCTCGGAAAAAACCTCTAGTAGTGGTTGCGGTGACGTAACTTCTGTAACATATTTTCGCGATAGAGCTTGGTGTGTTCCGCTGACGGAAGCGTCAGGCTCTTGGAGTCGTTTGAACCCTTTTACCACGGCGCTTCCACGAACGGGACTAAACTCATTAGCAGATGCTCGTTGGTTCGGAAACTAGGACATCCTCGCCTAGTTTCCATTGACCCAGCGGGCGAATTTTATCGGATTATGGTCTTAATCGCCGTGATAGGAACGGCATAAATGTATCCATAAACTTCTGCATCTCGTTGAACAGTGAAAGTCGGCAAATTGCGCTTTTTTAGAGAGAGGCACGACTGACTTTCGATATATATAGATTTTCTCTCTCTTTCTCTCTCACTCACTCGCGAGATATCAGTTGATTATTTACACACAAAACTATTTTGTAGAATAAATATTTTGTATTATTAAAAAAAAATACTTTACACTTTTGTTTTAGTAATATTAGATTTTCTTTATATTTACCGTTAAAATGCGAGTTTGCTGCATTCTTTGCCGTGAATGCAGACGGATGTGAAAAACGAAATTATACGCGCCCTCGCGAAAATTCTGATTTTGCCGTTTTCACGGAGAGAGAAAAAAAAAGAAGAATTTCCAGAGAAAAAAAGAAAGATGCGCGCACGTCTTTTGTCTCGTCGCTAGCGAGCGGAGACGAAATCTCGGGAGATGGGAATCACAGCTACGCCTGCTTAATTCTTTAATGTGGAATATTTCTGCACTTAATTAAACGTACCGGTCCCGGTGGCCGTAAGGGCGTCGAGTTCCCTAAGTGCTGCTTGTTATAAAACGCGCCTTTTATCTTGGCATCTCTCCCCGTAAGTCCGCGCACCCCTCGCGCTCTCGCGCACCATCCCTTACTTTTAGCCGTATCTCTTCTTGCCTCGAGCACCCCCACTGGCCACACCCGGCCCCGGGTTTTCCCGCGTTCTCGCGGACTTCAACTCGTCAAAGCTAATGTACAACCGTAATTCCTCCTCTCAACCAGCAACGAAGATTCTTTGATGGCGCGGACAAGCTCTTTGCACTCGGTATTCTTTTTGGCATCGTATTAATAGACATAAAATGGTTGCCTCATTACGGAAGAGTGACAGAGAAAAGTATCGCGGAATTGGCGAAGTGAAGAAGTGCACTTTAGTTGGAGAGAATTAAAGGGTTCAGAGAGATGTGGAAAATTGAGAAAAAAGAAAATTTTTTTTTCGGCGATTTGATAAGTGAATTTTTCACTATATAATATCGCGATAGAGACAGAACATAAAAAAACAAAAGAAAATAAAGCAAACAAAAAAAAAAGTGTTTTTAAGAAAGTATTAAGAAAATATTTTTTAAGTAAAAAAAGATAATGATATAAATAATAATTCGAGTTAATAAATATAATCAATTTTTTCTGCATAAGTATTTAACATGCTTTCAGCTTCCTAAAAGTGAGCTACGGTCGAAAGCACTTAAAAAGTTTGCTGCTTGTAGCGAGAGATGCACTGTACATTCTCGATATGAACGACAGAAGTAAAACAATCAGCGGAAATGTGCCTGGCCGAAAGAGAGAGAGAGAGAGAGAGAAAGAAAGAGATAGTCGGCCAGACATGAAAGAAAAAAGAAGAAAAAGAAAGTAGGAAAGAAAAACACCTCTCTCATCCTTCTCGTACTTAAATCGACGAGCAAAATTTGTTTATGCAAATTTTAATTGCAGCCCAAAAGCGTAACTCCTAATTCCGTTGAAATTAATACAAATTGCATTTCGCCCGGCAACTGCTTCTTCGGCCGGCTCTTTACTTCCGCGTGCAAGCCGCATTTACTTCGCCGCTCCCTATCGCGCCGTAAGACTTTTATGAGGAGAGTTCATTTCCGTTGCTCCTGGAGGCGACGGTTACGCGACCGTTTAGTGCGGGATTACTTGATAGGCGGTAATAACATCAACCTAGGCATCTTCTAAGAGAGAACACGGCGAGAGTACTAAAAGTTACGTATTCATACAATAGATAAGTAGAAGTACAGATACCGCTGTGAAGGCAAGTGCAGTTAAGATGCGGAAATCTTTTCGAAACACATTTTTGAGAAATTAAACTGATATGAAATATGTCAAGGAACATGTTACAAAAAATAGAAAAACAGCGAAAGATGTTATAATGGATTTTTCATCGAAATAATGTAACCCTTCGATCCCAAAATATGCAAAATCTATATTTTTTTTATTCGTGAAAGAATAATTCATATCTCCAGCTTTGAATTGGCAACAGAACGTTTCATGTCAGCGCAATTTGAAATATGCGTCCGAATGAAACAGCGTGAAAATGAGTAAGCGCGAAAAATGAGCGCTGCCACATGCGAGGGTTTTTCGTATAATTCGCGTAGCCCAGAAATGAGGAGCGACGTGAAAAAGCGGAATAAATGGGTGGGTAGCAGCAAAAGTTGGTAGAAAGACGAGTGTTATATAAGTTACCTATGTGTGAACTCTTAAAACTGAATTAACGAACGTGCTTGGCGGCGTTGCACTTGTACGTACAGTAATATAAGATAGAAAAAAGGAAAACACCATGCAAATTTATTTGACATAAATAGAGTGCGCAAAGAGAATGCGCGTGTTTGCGAAGTTACAAGCTAAAATATGTATTCCGCAGCTGATCAATCATAATTAACATACATATACAACGAGACGTCATTAAATTAGTTTTATTCTTCGTTTAGCACACATGCACGATATTAACGTATTTAGTATTTGTACATCGTGAAACTTTATCCGGTCGAATCCTCTCGTTTTTGCCGAAAATTATCGAATAAACTCGCTAACGCGATAATAACGAAGCTAGTTTAACAATAAAATCCAGTCATTTCTCGATATTATTGCCAGATATAGCATCCAATTTTATATCGCGAAATCTGCCGTTTGTATCATAATTTAGTTTCTTTTGGTATTTTTTATTGATTCACAGAAAACATTATAGAGATATTTCAGCAAGATCAGTTTGTGCGGCATGAATATTTACATACATAACAACTCTTTCTCATAAATTTTGTTTGAATTATAATAAAATAGAATAAAATAGAATCTAAACAACTAAAAAATTTTTGACTACTGTTTACAAATAATTGAGACCTAAATATATAAACGTATGATGTAAAGTCGATAAAAAAAAACAAAAGAAAAAAATACGTAGACAAACAACATTTGGATTGTTGGATTTGTAAATGATGTTGCAATGTTCGCAGAAATGTCAGCCGTAACAATTCCGAGCGATCAATCTCCGTAGCGGCAGGTTTTATTGTACGAATGTAACGTTTATGACACGTATTCCGTCTGTTACATGCTCTCAATTTATTTTGGCCAGTTTAGTAATGCTATTTGTCGGTCTTTCTCGCATTTCGACGCCACGTTAACGGGAAATTGGCGAATGTGCGATTGAAACTCGCGACGCGGGCACGGATCGTGCTTTCGAACTCGCGAAACAATATTTTCAACAAGTGTAGAGAGATGCCTGATGCAATATCGTACCTCGATAGATTCGATTTCTTAATAAAATCTCAAACTTCCCGCTTTGTTCCGAAAGATTTTCTGAATGTGGCGCAAGCATTTCTTTTCTTCCGCGCAACATGTTCAGAATCGATCCTCTGCACTATGTAATATATTTTCAGAGTTATCAAGCTATAAATTGAGACACGCCACCATTAAAAAAGACTTGTTTTGTCAGAAAGTTGCGCAAAAGTGGGAAAAAATTTAATTTTACGTAAAATATCTTTACTGATGTTTATCTTTTTTTCTTTATATAAATATCAGATGTTAGAAAACTCTTTTTAGCATAAACGTATTTAGCATGATGGAAAGGAAAGCTAATGGACAGTAAATGACCTTCACCTTCGTCATCGGTTGTGACACAACACGTATGTGATATGTAGATGATAAACTAGCGTTGGGAAATGAGGGAGCGAGAATGTGAAAGGAAGGATGTATCGCTTGTGTGTATAAGCAACTCTCAAAGAACATGCGCCCCGTTCTGTCACATATACATCGTTCCGTCTTTATTTGTGTGTACTAAAGTGCATCTGTTATTATGAAAGCGTGGATACGTAATATGCAGACGCGACAAGATTGAAGTGTGAACTCTTTGACAAAAAAATGATTCACGAGTGAGTAATCGCACTTGAAAGAATGCATAATTTTATCAAAATCAGAGATAAAACAATAATCGAATTAAGATATTTTGCACGGAAAGCCGAAGATTTCAGAGTCAGGTTCGACTCCTGGCCGAGGTGGTTTTTTCGCAATATAATTTCT
This sequence comes from Pseudomyrmex flavicornis, assembly GCA_014825475.1. Taxonomy (NCBI): domain Eukaryota; kingdom Metazoa; phylum Arthropoda; class Insecta; order Hymenoptera; family Formicidae; genus Pseudomyrmex; species Pseudomyrmex flavicornis. The sequence continues at coordinate 15,289 of QVNW01001375.1, read as the reverse complement.
AAATTGGGAAGATAAAATGGATATTCTCGTATATGAGATGCAAATCAAGCATCCTATATGGTTTTAAGAATTGAAAATTTCAATTCAAAATTATGTGTAAGAATTTACACTCTTAAATATATAAATATATTTAAAATATATTTATCCGGTAAGACATCCAGCGATTGGCTTTTTAGCCATCTTTGAAATTTATTACTAGTTATAAAAAATAATAATATATTTATAATATCTTTCTATTATTTATCAGTCTCATTGCAATTATTTAAACTTGATACGATATGTTTCGATTTCAGTTTTTCGATTTCTCATTTCAAATTTTCCGAAGTTTTTCCAAGATAAATTCTCGCTGACATATAATTTTAGAGAAGAAATCTCATTGCATTATGAAAGCAGTTTTTTTGCCGCGGCGGCGTCGAAGTGTCTTCGACGGGTATTTGTCTTCGTCGTACTTTTAGCTCATTAAAATCAAAATAAATAGCTTTCCCTCCCATTCCTTTTTTTTTAGCGCTCACTAATTCAAGCAAAAGTCTTTAGTAATTAGATATTCTAGCAACAATGGCTCATTAGCGCTGCAGTCATGATAGTGAAATTAAAAAACGCCGCTGCGCCGCTCGAGAACGTTGTGCATAAATACTATATGAGACTTGGAAAAAAAAAAACTAGTCTCCGAAGCTGCTTTCTCTAGCGGCCATCGCACAAGTCCGGTAAATCTGGAGAGGGTTGTATGTCTTCTTTATTAATAATGTATAGAACCGGGATAATGCGCCAAAGAGCAAGATCAACATGGTGCGCCAGTAGTGCCGTGCTGTTGCAACGACAATACAACACAATACTTGTACACGGTTGCGCCGGTATTGTTAGGAGTCGCGCGTTTTCAATTACGAGTCTCTTTGAGCCGTCGGCTTCTTCGTTCACGTGATTACACAGAAATGGAGAAGCGTCACTCTATGCGCGTCACGCGGATCTGCAGGCGATGCGCGTCACTTGCATTGAGAGAACGTCGCATCACTGCGTCCCACGACAGGTAGGTTTCCAATACAGTTTCAAAGGAAATAGATCTAAATAGAATTTTGTTTGAAAAGTGAATCCGAGACGCGGCGAGAGCATGGCGTTCAATTGTACGCATAGTATCACTTTAATGACGATGATCGTAGCGATAAGCAAGTCTATCTCATACAGGGCAAGAGAAAAACGATGATTTGTAAAAGCGGACGTCTTTGTTTCGTATTACAATGATATTATTAGGTATCGAAGTTTTAGAGAGAGGATGTTGAAGCGACAGCCGCGGATCTCATTTGCGGATTTTTCAGAAACCGACAGATTAGCTAGTTAAGATATTTTGGCGCGATCATCAATCACATATCATATCTACTAAGAATGTCCGTCGCGAATTTCGCAGCTGCGCGTTCCAGTAATCGCGCATCGATGTGTATCCTCTTTGCATCCACGTTCGCATTATGAGCATTAGGTACAGTCGCATTACCGTTGTCGGATGTTTCACGACGCACACGTGTAAACGAACTCTGGTACATGCGTCCAGCAGTACGAGAACAACGCGACATAGTGCAATCGTACACGTGCATGCGTACACGCGTGCGTGAAATTTAATCGGTCACGTTACGCTCAATTACGCCCCGACGCGTTATAGCGTTTTTTTCTCCGCGCGAGCGCGCTCGGAGCTGCGGATACGTAGCTGCGCGTAAAACGTGCCACTCGACGAAATGATTTTTTTTTTTTTTTTCATTCCACGGATTTCGCGCGGTGTCACGCGAAAGGTCATTATTTTAACGACGCGGTCTAACGCTTTAATTCGCGTTATCCCGAGCGCCCGATAAAACGCTTTAGTACAATCATTCCGAGAAACTATTAGAGTTTTTCTCTATACATATATACACGTATACAATATGTGCTATGTACATACACGCTAAGTAGAATAAATAAGGTTTGGAAAGGAGAAACAGTAGTGAATCGATTCTCGCGTCACACGTGCGCGCTGCACAACAGTGTAAACAGACATCGCCTTGATAGTAAACGTGGCAAACACAAGTCAGGTACAATATACGGGACGAAGACAAATATTGGCGAACCAGGTTTCTTTCAGAATTTTCTTTCAGTTTGTCCCGTAGAACAAAGTAACGTTTTAGGATAATATTGTTCTTATACACGCGCGGCGTGTTCTTTTAACACAGAAATGATTTTCAAGAGAATATCCCACCACTTACGATGATATTTTCTGTTTCCGCTTATCATATAGAGCGAGTGTGCAGGTGCAATCATCGCTACGTCTCTCGTGCACACGTGTGCACATGTGAGACTTTCGTGGCTGGGATGGTTACTGGGATTTTCCAAGAGAGCCGAACCTAACCTAACTCCAAGAGAGAAGGAGAGAGAGAGAAGGAAAGAGAGTGAAACTGCAGCACCGAGGGGTGGAAGCGACACGTGTCGCGGCGCGTGTAAACATTTCCGCAGGCGCTTCAAAAATTTCTCCCGGAGGATGACATAAACGCGACCGGATTTTTCTCCGCGAAAAATGTGCGAAGATGTGGACTCCCCTCTGGTCGTCACACGCTCGACATTCTTGCGCTTTGGGAACATCACCTGGTTTCTCTGTCTCTCGCTCGTTCTCCTTGTAGTATCCTCGCCGCGCCTGCTTGTTGGGAAACGAAGCGCGGCAAGATGTTGAGTTCACTCGACAACACTCGAATTTTCAGAGGAGACCTCCTACTCGTGATCCTGGCAACCGTCGTGATGAGCGGCGGGGGGTGAGAGGGATAAGCATGCTTGCACGAACCGGGACCAACAACGAGGGAAAAGAGTCCTTTCGCAGACAGACAGTAAGTCGCGGAAACGAATGCTGGTGCAAGAATTGAAAATACTGCCGACTTATATGGGGATGTTTGTGCGTGTATATTTGTGCTTTCGGCTGATGACAAAGCAGATTTGTGATCTCTATCTTAAAATAATATATAGATTTCTCGAAGTTGAGAGATATTTAAACGTACCTTGTTATTAAACATATAAATGCACGAATTTAGTTCTAATTTTCTAATTTTCGTTTCTATACAATAAAATGAAAAAAATACACTAAAAGTATAGTAAAATTTTACACATTTAAACATATTTCACGATTATGATGGTTATTTAACGTTTCTATTGGCACAAGTCGTAACTCTTGTCGTTCGATAATTCGGTTAAGCTAATACACTATCAATGTCAGCCGATTTAGTCAGAAGATAGACTTACGACCATGGCTATCGGTTAATGAGCGTTCTCGTATAGAAGGAGGTAGGGTTCTCAAACGTGAAACTATTGTTGGAGGTACTATGTCATATTGATGGCAGCAGGATATGCCCGTGGACAAACGACGAAGAAGTCCTGCCGGGCTACGTAGCATTAAACGCTTCCGCGAGTCGGAGTAGCGCAAGTGAAATTACGAGCGGTCCGTCGGAAAGTTTAACTTCGAGGCTCTTGAAACGACATACCTACATATATACGAGGTGTTCGTTTCGTTTCCACCAGAAATTATCTATCCGTATTTATCCTCGGATCGTAGAAAGGTCTCCGTTTACGTTCGGCTTAAATGAAAGATAAATAGTTTTAAGGTTTACGTTATGTAAAATAGTATGTGTATGTGTCTGTGTGTATGTGTGTGTTAACATGTTTTGAAGAAGGAAATTTAAATTAATTCAAGTAATTCAAAGATGTGAAATTAATTAAATCCTCATAACGCATTCAAATTGTGATCGTTTTAATATAGTAATATAATTAATATATAATTAGTGTATAGTGTTAATTAATTATAAAAAACATAATTACATTATACATTATATAGTATATAATGATAATTAAAAGACAGTTTCTCTCATGAAGAAATATATCGTTTGTAACAGCGCGCAAGAAGATGCAAATGCATTTGCAACTAAATTGACTTCCATTTTCAGACTTATGTTTGAAGATTTAATCGATATCGCAGCACGCTGCGCGAGAAGCGTTTCGACTTTCATTTCAACAAAATGTTCGTATCTTCACCACTTCGCGAGATATCACGCGGCGGCAAGAAAAACGAGCCACCCTGTACAGCAGCGAAACAGAAAGCGCTTCGAGGCACATTGCTCGTTCAATAGCAAGCAAAAGAGAGATAAAAAGAGAGAGAGAGACACTGAGCGTGGCAACATCGGCGCTAGAGAAGAGCAAGAGGATGGTCGGACGATGAGAGAGAACGGTGGAAGTTAGGTATAGATTATTGTTAGAAGGTTGTTGAGCCAGCAATATATCTTTGGAACTCTGCTGTGCTCTCTATAAACTCGCGCGCGCCTTTCCAGTACGCTAGGTACACATACCTCACCAGACGCAACTCTCAACGCGGAGGAGATATCCGCGCGTTGCCGACGACCGAGATGTGTCCAATCCCTCGAAGTCGCTTTCTCTTCTCACCTCTCGCAGGGATGCATCTGTGTGTGACGACCTGTTTACAGTTCAAATCGAGCCTTTCGATTCGAGCAACAAGAATTATTTATGCAGATATCGATATTGCACGCGAATGATATAATAAACCAAGAGAGACGAATTATAGAAACAGTTGTTGCCGATATTTTTTAAATAAAATATTACATTTTTTGTTACATTTTTCAGAAGATCTTTTTTTTTTTTTTGTAAATTCTCTCTTTTGTCACAATTAATCAATGATACATCGTTATTCGATATCGCGAAACATAACGTCCGTTATATTCCGGGTGCTATTGGCACGCTATTGACATATTGGGAGTTCGCGACCGCCGGTTAGTTTCGTGTTCCAATTGTACAGAAATGGTTTGAGCGTCGGGAACTTCGAAAAATCGCCATCCGCTCCTGTTTCCTTATCTTAGTTCCTTTATTTTTCCCGTGTCAGCTGATTCATTCTGGAGAAAGGATACCGCACTCGGTCGGTCTTGCGCGCAACGGCTTCCGATGCGATTTCTAACGCCACCGTACTTTAATAAGAGAGACCAGAAAGAGACACGCTTAGAGGACGCGATAAATGCGCCGCGATAAATAAGAGTTAAGCTATCCCGCTCGCGTTTTCATTCCGGCAAGCGTGAAGGAAGGCTAACGAAGGGACAGAAAGAGGGTGAGGTTGTTGCTGGCTAAAAAATACTCTCTTGCCTGTGCTTTTTTTTTCACGTTGGCAATATTGCTTACATCTTAATTTTTTTTGGAGACCAAAAACTAATATTAGAATATAATTTAGCGTTTTTAATAATTTAAAATAATAAAAGGATATGTATGGGAGATATGTAAATGTATATTTTAATTAACTATATATTTTTTTCACCATTGTGTTTGCTATACGCAATCAATGTATTAAGTTTTCAATTGTTTGTTTGCAAAATTTGAAACCATACGCACGAGATTATTTGTGAAAAATGCGCTGGTATATCTAATGAGTTTACAACAAATTAACCAGATATTTAATTAGGTCATGTGAGTTGATCACTATATTTCACAATAATTGCTGAATTTTCTATCACTTTTATTATTACATTTGCAACGTGATTTTATTATTACACAATGTATGCGCCATTATGACGGTATCCTTTTAGGTTTATCCGATTAAACCATTAGTTATTTATTAACGTTGGAACAGGCAGTACGCAATAAATCGGATAATGTTCTTCAGAAAAAAAAAAAAAAATAACGGATGATATAACAGCACGATGATTATACATGAAATTGCGAAGTCTTTTAATTGCACAATACTGTTGTAATTCTGTTTTCGATTTTCCGATTAAAAAAAAAATTCAGCTTTTTAAATCAAATTTCCGTTTCGCGCTCACGTTTTTGTAAACGCGATAAAATTTCCATTAGACAATCGCACTTTGTACTTGCAATTCGTAGACACGTTTATTTATTTGCTGTATATTCTTAATTTGTAACAAAAGTATTACATTTATTGCATCTGTCTATCTCAATTATCATCAAACTTTTCGTTAACGAATTCAATTAGACATGCGCTATCGGAGTTTCCGTTCCGAGACGTGAACGGCCGCGAGTGTCGCAAACCTTAAATTTTCTTTTCTTATTGCGCTCCGCGCCACCACGGACGAGAAATGCACGCGATGAATATCTCATGGCAACAAATAGCTGCGAGATATCACGAAAACCGCGCCTAAAAGACGCCGCTACCGCGAATCTCATTAGATATCTCCCTCGTTATTCGTTATAATGACTCTCCCTCCTGCGCGCGTAAGGTGTTAATCGATTGTATCGAGCGCTCTTGGTGGTAACCAAAGCGCCCGCGCTTAAAACCACCGTTCGGCCGTTCGATCTCAATTTACGATCGATAAATGTCAGTTAAAATATCGCCCCGGTGTGGGGGGAGAAAAAGTGGAACGCACGGCACACAGCAGCCGGAACACAGAGAGTGTATTGTAACCGCCGTCGTAAAATATATACACCAACACCAAAAAATGAAAACGGAAATTTATTGTCGAGAGTGAAACGAAATTTCGTAACGCGTTTTCGGATAAAATATGTATGCGACTTTTCTTGGTACTGTTTATGCTGGAAAAAAAGTCGTACGCTCTTATCGCGACGGTAAGTAATGCCGGCTTGTTATTGCGAGGACATTTATTCGCCGTGAAATACGACAGAAATAAGAAAAAAATTGGATTACTTTACGCGATTTTTCTTTTTCTCATTTACTAAGAACTTTTTTTTTTTTTTTTTATTACATGCAGAAGTGCTGACTTCGAAAAGTTTATCATGCAGTGCCAGAAATTTCCTTCTTTCACGCGATATTGTAGAGATCGTGGATGCAGAAAAAAAAAAAAACACCGTACGCGAGTTAAAAACCCGTATTCAAGTGCGATTATTTGGCCAAAATCTGTTGAAGTCAACGACCAGAAACTTGTTGAAAACCGAGTTTGTTTGCACATCCGATGCTTGTTGCAACGTACGTTGTTCTGTTCAACAAGAACATTTGTTCGCGGTCAAATCAAATAGGATATTTTTTCTTTTTTTGCCGTACTTTGTATAAAACCGACGACGTAGATATTATTCAATAAACGCGATCAGAGGCGGCGAACAGAGAGATGGTGAAGATGAGTGAAGGTCGGGGGCCGAATGTGAGGAAAAACGCATTTTGTTCCCAAGAGTTTAACCGATCGTATAAAGAAGAAAATGGAAAGAGTGTATGTAAGGAAAAACGGAAAACACCGCCGCGGGCGAGAAAACCGTATAGTCCTTGAGACAGTTTTACGTCGGGATGCAACTACATCGCCAGGCAAATTGGATCCGATGACATGAGGGGCGAATAATGCAAGAGCATTGGTCTTTTACGATAACTCGCAAGAGACAACATCAACAATTTCTCGCCGACAAGAAGTTGCAAGCTATTTATTATGTATCCGCTCTTCCCTTAGACAGATCGTATCACGTTGTTTTTGTCGTTTTTTGTCAGAAAGAATGATCGCATTTTATATTCATAACTACAATATTGATGTGTACGTACAATTCTGCGTGTGTGTGCGCCTACTACTTTTACACAAAGCTATTTAACATGTCGAGTTAATCTTCATAAATTTGACAAAATAATTTTTGCAATAAATTATGAGGGCAAAGAGGGTTGAGATAAGCGCCTTCCGCACGTAGGGTTCGTAACTGGCACGAATCACTCTCGACTGATTTAAAAAAGAAAAAGAAACGAACGATAAATCTTCATCATTTGGGTTTTGCTCGCAAAAATTTAAAAACGCGTGTAATCGCGTACCTTTACAATAATATTCTTCTGTGTAACGTCACATGTGTGTACGTAACGTTTTTGCTTTTTAATCCACTAATTCGTTTAATACACTAATTCGTTTTTCTTAATCCTTTTATTAATTCGCTATTATGTTACGGAAATTTATAGAGTATCCGTCTGCGCGTTTCCTTCTCATTTATTCGTCTCGCTCAGAGCTTTCTGCTCGCGCGATTTCCACTTTGCTCTTTGAGTTTCTCACCCGCGTGGAATTCTCTCTGGCAGCCCTTCGGCGATCAGAGATCTGGGATTAGTTAGTAATGTCCCTCGGGCGTCGAGTCGCATTTAACTACTGAAAGAGAGAACAACGACGAATTTAGAGTAGACTGAGAGTTCTTTATCAAAAACGTATGTATTTGATGTCTGTATTCCGTTCCGTGGGATTGCTTTATAATGCGCGTGTAATTGAATCTGACAATCCAATATATTATACTACTTTGTGTTTTTGTCTCAAAAGTAAATGACATTAATTTGTATTGAAAATAAAATATAATTCATTCAATTCTCTCGCGCGATGGCAAATTTTTTTTTTTTACAATAATCAAACTAACTGAGTTTCAATAGTTTTTCTTCGTGGGAGAAAACGAAACTAAAATACTACTCGGAGAACTGAGAAAATTAATTTGCAAAAATTTAACTAAATATCGAAAGATATCGAAGTGTAATTGTTGTAATTTATCGGATATTGATTGCGACGGCTATTACGATCTTTATTGAGCGAAAAGACGAGGATATTCTCGGCGTTGTAAAAAACTCTGGAAATATCTGTCGTCGTCGTTATGTACGATCGGAATAATTTAAAGGCGCAAAAATACGACCGTTGCGGGCTGAACGTATTTTAAATGTCTGTCTTGGGGTAAAACACTCATTCGTTCGATCTAACAATTCATTCGTTGCTTTCTGGAACGGGAATGAGTTTCTCTGGTTCCGCCATCGAGATAGTTACGCTAATAGCATACATAGAGAAGTTGGAACGAGCGCGAGTGGTTTAAGTCTTGAAATTTTCGCAAAAGCTTTGGCCCCGTTCCACGAGATGCTTCGTACCTCTTCTCTCGTCATAGAAATTTCCACTTCTCCGCATTATGAAGTAAGTCATGACGTGAACCAATCTTAATTATCCTTACTGCGCTTTGTTGTGTTATCTGCTGTATAACACAACAAAGTATAACTGTTACATTTGCAGAGAGTAAATCCCGGGTACGACACATATACTTGACACATATACTTCCGTTTGCGAACTTCGAATCTCATGTCAATCTCTCTCTCTCTCTCTCTCTCTGTCTGTCTCTCTAGATGTTCTTAATACATTGATGTATAGGTAATATAAATGCCATTTTATACTTGAACAATAGATGCCACTTTTTCTTTCAGCAGAGATTCATTGTTCTCTTTTCTTCTTGTCGATTTGTTTTCTTTTTTCAGATTTTAATGAATGCGGAAAAATCTATCTTCGATAATATCGGAAGACATTCTTTTGCACTTTAACCCGAAAGATAGAAAAGTTAAACGGCCGCTTGTGAAGTTCGGCTGAGCGAAAAAGCAGTCTTGACGACAATCCCATGGGAACTAACACACGTGCGTATTAGTGGAACGTTCAGGGAAGAGAGAAACAGAGAAGATTAATTTCCGAGTTTTTCGTATCGTGATATTTATTTGCAAGTGTTGTGTAAAACTAAGAAATCGAATTGAGTTTTACTGATAAATTTTGTCATATCGAATTGCACAATGTAATCGTTTCGCGATCGATTCATCGCTATGCTCGCGTTATGATGAAAAGACCTCGTGATTTTATTTTTGCAAGAGGATAACCAGCCATGTCGGTCGCCATTCAATGAAGATAATTCTTCGAGTCAGGATCGCAAAAACGCGAACGGCTCTAAGGGGTCGGATTAGAAGAAATTAAAAAACTCTGAGCCGGATTACGCAATCTCTAACGAGGAGATTGGCACGCATTATCCGCTCTGTTAGTTTCGTTCCCGGACGATTTTTGTCGAGACGACTCTCGGTATATTCTCGTCGCTATGATCACAGTTTCGTTTTCACAGTAGAGGCGATCTTGTTCGCCGTTCGGTGCGCATCTTCTTTGTCTGAATTTTATCATTGTCGCCATTGTCGTCGTCTGTTATTAAGATCACTTCGATCGTCGCGCTGAAAATTCGCTCTCATAATTTGCGGACGAGTCGATTTGCAACTCTAACGAGATAAGAGCCTCGGGGCTTCTTTCTGCGTGACAATTAAGGTGTAGTTAGTCAAGCGGAGCAAGAACTAATGTCCTTTGAAAACAGTTTAAAAGTTGCTGTCTTGAGCTTTCTTAACTCGAATTAACGTTTTGTTCTCGCGTCGCTCTCGTCGTCGTCGTCGTCGTCGTCGCTTCGCGTGTCTCGTCGCGCTCGCGGACTCGAGTTTGCTGATATTTGAGTATGTTTGCGCTCAAACTTTCTCGGAATACCAATTTTTACTCATTCCCGGAAAAAGTAAAAAGAATGGAGGAGATTTCCTATTAAATTATGCAAATAAGCGCGGATTGCAACCTTCTTGGGATCCGTTCGGTTCTAAACGCGCGTACGCGCAAGAGTCGAAGGGAAATTTAGGATCGTAAGGGAATTTGAGATCGTTCTCTACCTACAAAATCCGGGAAATAAAATCGAAGAACACGGAGAAAAAAATAACTTATTCGGCAAAAAGTCGAGAACTCGCACGAATAAGACGATTTATATGCGTGATTCTCGTATTTTAGAACCTTCGTCGTTTCTAACATTGTTATTTATGTTGTATTCGCGACATAGCCGAAAAGCACGCAATTATTATCGAACTTGCGAGTTGTCAGTGTCTTTTAATTGAATTTAAAAAAAGCTTGTCGTATTTTTTATTCTCATATATTTTTATTCTCAATGTGTTCGAACATATAGAATTCTTAAAATAACGATTTAACATTTAATTGCCAACCAAATGGAAATGCAATTTTTACCGAAACAGATTTAATAGAAATTCCTCCGGCAATGCCGGAATCTCACTTAGCTGCACTTGTTCGTTATTTGCGTCAATGTTCTAACGTGCCGTCTCCATCGCAAATGCGCTGCAACATGACGAGTCGAATAATCCGGAATCGAGCGCACGCGCTTTCGATTCGCGTCGCAACGTCGAGTCTTCGACTTTGCCGCCTTGATGTTACGATATTCCGTTTAATTTCGCCATTCGAGCGAGCAATCGAAAGAAAAAGTAAGAAACGGGATTTTCAAAAACAAGCGCGTCTTTGTTGTAAAAAGATCGAAGAAAACATCACACACTTTATTCCACATACAAAGCGTACCTAAATCGTAAGCGGTAGTTTTGCGATATGTGTTTTCATGACTCAGTCAATAGAAAAAATAATTTTTATATCATTACTTTACATAATAAAGAGTCCACATGTCAGTCGGGAGTCATCATATTAAAATAAGCATAAATTTTTCGAACTTTTTCAGTTTAAAGTTCTACGACATTTTATACATGCAAAATATGTTCGATCATTCTGAACTTCTTGCATTTTGTACATCGCCAACTCACCTAGCTTACATTTTAGCCAGCTTTATCAGGTTAAGTTGCATTATAGAAGTTTAAACGGGAAAGGAGATGCCAAAGAAAGAGAGTAGTTTTGATGCGTCCATAGTAATACGTTATAGACGCTCACTCTTCGCGCAAGCGAAGAGGATCGACAAATTCTGACTCTCTGTTTCCGTCTCCGTCTCGAGAGATATTGTAAAACTTATAGGTAGCAGCGCGCGACCTTCTTGCTCGCGGACAAAAAGGAGGGAAAAAATATGCAAAGCAATTTCCATTCATCAGAAGCACGTATCGCCGATCTTCTGGCGAACGTGAGCACGCCTTCTCATTCGTTCGACGTGTTCCCGGAATCTGCTCTAAATAAATCTTCTTTATCTCTCCGCGAAAGTATAAGGTCGCGCTTTGTTTTCGGGCGCTCTGATGCGCGAAAATACGCGTTTTCTGCGAGTTTTCTCTTAATTTTCGTAGCGGCGAAGCACAAAAGTCGTTGCATTCGATTCGTTTGAATTTCAAGAGCAAAGCGTGTGTTTTATCTAACAATGCTGAACTAATGCGCGAATTGCGAGAAACGCGCTTGGTAAATGTAGATACTGAAAATGTACATCACCCCAATCCCGGAGCTTATTTGGCATTCACGTAGCCAATTCGTGCGATCATGTAAAATTACATTATCGCGCTAGACCGATTAAAATCATTTATTTGTTTGACAAATCTGGTAAAATTATTTGCATGCAATTTTCACGGCTAGCGTTATTCCGTTCGCATTTCCAAAAATACACTAATTGAAATCCGGTTTGAATTCGAAACAGCGCATAAATGCTAAGATTAGATAAACGCAATTTCTATTTTGTTCCTTTTTTTTTTTTTTAATGTAATTTACATGCGAGTTCCTCTTAAGTTGCCGGATATAAAGTGTGGAAACAATTGTGCGTTATTTATGTAGTAAGAAAAGAGAAAAACACACACAGTAGCGCAAACGCGTACAATGGGAGCGAGGTAGTCTTGATTGTCTTTTTCGCGGCAAATCATCAGTCCTCTGAACAAAACAACTTAAAGTTTTCTCATTTTACCCAGCCGGAATTAACAACCCGCGACAAAATAATAGCTTAGAGTTGACTATTTTGTCTGGTGTTCTATTTATCAAGAACTTTTTTCGATTGTACGCGATTCTAATCGTGACTCATTTAAAGAGCCACGTGATATAATGTCAGTTCTTGACCGATCAGAAATATTGTTATCTAAATTCGTGACGAGATAAAATTCAAGTTTTTACAATTATCTTTTTCAATATTTCTTATATTGAAGTTATCTCAAGGATCTGACTTTGTACAATATTTGTTCAAATTCATTTGTCGATAACAAAATCTTGAGTATGTCGCAATAGTCTAACGAGCAGTATAAATTTGATCGTGATCACGGCTGTCCTAGTGTGTGTATGTGTGTGTGTGCGTGGTATCTGGAATTGACGAATATTCATAAATTCATACGTATGCTATGCATGCGCATCGCGCATCTCATGCAACGACATTGACGAAGATGAATATAGATGCTCGTCCAAAATGGAGGAATACACCGATCCGAATTAAAAATTCTGCTGCCACTGCCAATGTAAATTCAAATGTAACTCGCATCGTATACTCGTACTACTTACAGATAAAACGCACAATGGCAGTTTATATTACTTCAGAATCAGTAACCTTTTTTTTTTAGCAATGAAAAGTGCATTTCATTCTTTAAACACACAGTTTTATACGTATGTGTGTGTATGTGTGTAATGTAGATAATATATTTTTATAATTTTTATAGAAACATATGATCATAGAAGATTACACGTAAGTGATAGATCAGATCTTATATGATTCTACATGATCATGAAAGATCAGATCTGAAATTTGATGCAATTTGACTCACTCTACGCATAATTTTATCATGCTTTTATTTTTTCGTGACTTATTATGAATAAATATACTGAAATGTAGAACGCGATGAAATTACATATTATTATGTAAAATCGCATATTTAACATTATTACGCGCAATTTGCAAAATGGCGTTTCAACTATTTCCAACAAAATATTATTTGCATGGAAATTCAATATTAATAGTTTTTAAAATTTTTCCGTTATAAATAAGATCACGAAGAACATGAATATAATTCTCTCTTTTTCCGTATTTTATTTTATTTAAAGGTTTCGACGATCTTTTGACACACGACAAGTGCTTGCTTTCGACCAATTTCAGCCCATTCGAGTACCTTGTTGCTCTGGCTTGGTTTCGTATAGCTTTATACTGGGGAGATAAGCGAGGTTAACAGACGAGAGAACGTATAGGTGAAAGAGAAAGGTTGCGCGAGCGAAACAAAATGGTGAAACAAGCCGAGATACTCTTGAGAGTCTGCGTAATTAGTAAGAATACCTCTGCTGCAGCTCGTAACGGGATTCTCATTTCAAGACACTAGTTTCCTCTTTCGACTGACGCTCAGAATTGGTTTACACATTAAGAAGAACCGAAGAGCATACATACACAAGATTTTAGAAATTATTTCAATGTATAGAAGACATTTGCGAGCCTTAGAATGTGTTACAGTGATTTCAGGAAAGTTTCTTATGCAATGTTCTTTTTTATATAAATTGTCAGCACAATAAGTTTTATAATAACTCAAAGCATTCTTGTCTTCGAACACGTTGGAAATATCAAGAAGCAATATCTTCTTGATACTTGCTGTTAACAAGCTCGCGCGAAAGGTTCTTGGATGTATTCGCAATCGATGTTAATGGAAGTGTCAGAAGAAGCGTGCGAAGTACAAAATATAATCAGATGGGCTTTGCGCAGGAGAAAGCATTCGTTTGATTCCGTTCACGATTCGAGTTTCCTCGCTTGTAACTGCTCCGACGTGCCCTTCACCTCGTTCCTACCTACGCGGTGAAGAATTTGAGAGTCTCGCCGACGCGAAAGGCTCGTGTTTGCTAAGAGGATTTTCTACGAGTCCGAGTAGAAAGGGGGATGAATTGGACAGAAAGACGAGGGAATGGAGAAGAGACGAGATGGACGTCTATAAACTCTCAGGCCACGTAGTGGCCCCTCTCCCTCGCTCTTTCTTGCTTTCGTGATCTTTAACTTTCGTTCAAATATAACTGAGTCGTGCGGCGATGGCAGTGTGTTACGTAATGTAATACCACGTGCCGTCAAACGTAAATCAGTGAGGGGCGAGTTATATCTTATATTTCCGCGCTACTGAAATTTTAATACATATTGCACAGTTCGTCATAAACTTCAAAACGCGGAGAATTAAGATTGTAGCGAAAAAAGAAAAAAAAACACGAGAATTGACAAGTGAAATTGAAACTGTATCTTATATACGTATATAACATAATAATATGCAAAAATTAATTCAGTAATTGATTCTTAATAATGCAGAAAAAACACAAATTAATATTTAAAAGTTTCAAGGTGATGAATATGTACGCGTGTTTTTTTTCAGCAGTCTCGTCACGTACGAAAGACGTCAAAACATAAATTCTATAAAACGTCATGTAGCAAGTCAATTAAGGGACTTAGAGTTTTAATTAAAATTAGAGTATCTTATATTAACTTTTGAGTAAAAGCAAACTAAATTACATTGTTAAATCTTTAACTGAATTTATATTGTATTAAAGAGAATGCAACAAAATTTATATTTCCATTATTAAATACTCGCACATTAAAATCAATAAATTTTTTATAGAATAATAAAAATTTAATGTCAAAAATATTTTTGTTGCAATAGTACGTAATACTACTATATTAAGTAGCGTTTTAAGCAGAAATAAGATTTGTCTATGCAAACATCATAATATCGCATATCGACATATATATCACATATCGATGTATATCGCATATCGATGTATATCGCATATCGATATATATCGCATATCGATATATATCGCATATCGATATATATCGCATATCGATATATATCGCATATCGATAT